>JAJOOS010023907.1:0-24477 GCA_029582725.1 Solanum chiquidenum
TTTAAATGTGTGGATGTAAATAAGTTTTTAGTCCGCACTATTTTCATTATTGAATGCAATGAATGACTATGTGGCTTGTATAAGACCCCTTCAGGGTCGAATACGCCATGTTACGACTAGGGGGTACTCTCGGGTCGTGACAAGTAGAGGATTATAGAGATTGGTGTTGTGCCTCTAGTAGTGTGAGCACTATTGATGGTTCGGTGAGAGTTTATATTAGCACTATTGAGGGTGCTAAGACGATTGATGCGGGCACTACTGAGGGTGACCCGATTGTTGATCCATCGGGCTCCAGGAAATCGGACCCACCCACTTGTTGATAGGTCTTTGGCGCTATGCACCACAGGTTTGCTTCACCCTATCCATTATTCTTTACTTTTTGTGCATTGGGGACAATAACACTCTATTTTGTTGGGGGTGGGGTAAATGGATTGTGAGTGATAGGGTGAAGTTTGAGTAACGCAACTCTTAATTCTCTCTTGGGGTTTTCTTGCCTGTGTTCTTTTCCCCCAAGAGAATTTTTTAATTTCTTTTGAACCACCATGTTTAGGAATGTATGTGTAGGAGTAAGTAGGAAAATGAAAGCATGATGGCATGAAAAGCATGAGAAAATTGATCCTTGTCCAAAAATGATGAATTGTAATCTATAGGTTAGAATGAGTTGAATGTGTTGGCTCTTAGTATGACATAATAAAGAACCAATTTGATCTCATGACTTAAGCTAAAACTTGAACTGGATAATCTGATAATCTGATAATGAAACAATGTGTCAAGAATGTGTAAGAAAAGTTGAATGTTCAGATAGTTTGTGCCAATCTAGAACTTGCACCGTTGGTCCTGCTAGAATAATCTAGGCTAGAAGTTGGGAACTTATCATAGGCCATTGATCAAATTAGTCAACTTAAGACTAAAATGATCTAACCAAATGGAAGCATTATTCCCTTTTGATCCAAATATTTGAGCCTTAAAGAGACCATTTCTTTTGATTCACCTAATTCACCTTCCCTTAAAATACCGTCTTGTCCCCGGTCCCTCCTTGGTCATATGCACCTTTACTTAGGCCAAAAGCCTAAGTTAGGGGTGGATAAGCCCAAAAGTTACCTTGATCTTGGCCCTGGTCCGACATCTGACATTATGCACCTCAACTAATGCAAAATCCATAAGTTGAGGGTGACTATGAAAGAGGAAACCAAAATAAAAAGGGTATGAAAAGAGTTGTGTGTTGAAAAGAAAAAAAGAAAGAAAGGGGATGTGACTTTGTGCAAAAGCAACAACAATATGATGAATAAAAGTGTTGAAAGAAAGAAAGAAAAATAAAGTGAAAGAAAAAGAAGAAAGTGAAAAATAAGAGTCAAAAAGTCAAAAGTCACATCCACGTTGAAAAGCGTAAGGGAAAGAAAGTAAAATGAAAGGATGCGAAAAATAGGTCAAGGAAGAGGTAAAAAGCCAATGTAATGTCAAGGAGGGCAGAAAGTCACTAAAAAGTACCCAAATGTACTCTCCTCACTAAAGACTCTCATCTAGTCGCACATTAACTTCATCACATTCGATCACTTTGTGATGAACTTGCAACTGCTGGTGCGCCTGCATCGAATCCGGAACTCATTGTTAAAATTCTCAGTGGACTCGGATCTGAATTTCGAGAACTCTCTACTACCATTCGTGCTCAAGATTCAACAATTTCCTATGAAGAGTTTTAAAGTATGAGGACGACAAGAAGCCGCTGTTAACTAATATCACCGTTGCTATAGCACAAAAGACCAGCTCCACTCCTCCTCGCTAAGGTAACAATAATTACTCCCACAGTCATCGTCCAGGTGCGAACACTCCTCCCAACAATCAGCAATGGCAGGCACAACCATGGCGCCCACAAAGAAACAACCAGCAGCATCCCTTTGACAAGAATATTTGTTGCCAACTATGTGATCGTGTAGGTCATTCTACTAGGGACTGCAGATCTCAATCCCATAACCATCTGCAAGCTTGGGCAACCTTTGCTAGTCATTTTCCTCCTGAACAGACCCTTTGAATCATGGATAGTGGAGCCACTCATCATATTGAGACTGATGCTCAAAGCCTAGACACTGTACATGACTACCATAACACTGAAGAGATCACTATGGGCAATGGTCACACCATTCCAATATCCCATTCCGAAAACGCTAACGTAAGTGAATCAAATCATCATTTCAAACTTATTAATTCCTTATGCTCCCCTCTCATAAAGACTAATCTTATTTTTGTTTCTCAGTTTTGTCGTGATAATCATTCCTCTATTGAATTTTTTCCTTTCCATTATCTTGTGAAGGACCTGAATACGGGGGCATCTGTAGTTCGCGGGCATAATAAAGATGGGTTGTATGAGTGGCCACCGGTCTGTACACATCGTTCTCCTCAATTCAATGTGGTTGTTCCAATTCACCTACGACATCGTCGTTTAGGTCATCGTAATCATCGCATTTTGGATACTATCTTGAATAATTTGTCCCTTCCTATTTTAGATCCTAAAGCTAGTTCCACTTGTAATTCTTGTTATTCTAATTAGATGCACATGTTGACTTTGTTAGAAAATTCACTGCAAAGTGATAAGCCCCTACAAATCCTTTTTAGCGATTTATGGAGTCCATCTCCGATTTTGTCAATTGATAAAAAATGATTTTATGTGCTATTTGTTGATTAATTTTAAAAATACATGTGGTTATTTACTTTAAAATCATAAAATGGAACTCTGGAAGTTTTTCAAAATTTGCATCCACTGCTTGAACATAAGTTTAACACCCAAATTCAATCTTTTTACATGGATGGTGGTGGCGATTTTCAAAGTTTACTGTCCTATGTCAAAACACATGACATAGAATACTTAGTGTCACCCCCATATACTCTACAATGAGTTTCTCCAGTCGAAAGACGACACCGGCATGTTATTGAAACTGCTAGAACCTTGCTGCATCAAGGGTCTCTACCATCACACTTCTGGAGTTTTGCCTGTCAACAAGCTGTCTATCAGATTATCAGGCTAACTACACCCAATCTTCAGCATAAGATTCCATTTGAAATTTTATTTCAAAAGATGCCAAAGTATGACTCCATTAATGTATTTTGTTACCTCTGTTATCCATGGCTCAAACCATCTGCCAAAAACAAATTAGAGCCCCGTTCAACACCATGTGTTTATTTAGGATTTTTGAAACATTACATTCATTAATGTTTTGATCCTTTAACTTTCCAAATATATCTATCATGTGACGTCTTAATTTTGGAAAATCAATTCCCATTAAACAATTTTTTCTCATTTAAAAAGAACACAAAATAAAAATGTCTCTTGGGAAATCTGTTCATCTGGCCAACAAACACAGGATAATACTCGAAATTCATATGATTTTTTGTGAGCTTACTTCACAGATTGTGCAGCAGCCCATGGACACACATTCACCCATCTCCTCTTCCTCAACAAGTGCCACCGTCTCAGGTACTTCTATTTCTCCCTTATATGATACTTCTTCTCCTTCTCCAATGCCTCAGTTGCCCCATACCCGCACCATCCAAAATCCTATTTCTAGTCACAATTCACCACAACCAACTGTTTCAACCTCACTAGTTCATACTTCTCCCAGTTAAATGCCTAGCCACAATCCACAATTATCACTTACCAACGCCGAAATAAGTCCACTATTCCTTTGATCCAGAACCCTCTAGTACAACCCTCTTCCTCATCACTTGTCCCACCTTCCATGGCAACACAACCTTCCCTTGTATCCTCTACCTCTTCAGTGACGCCCACTCATCACATGATAACTCAGTCTAAGACCAATAGTCTTAAGCCTAAATAATTACACACGGTTTTTCAAACCACTTCCTACCTACCTAGAACCCTTAAGCACGCTCAACAAGTCCCACACTGGCGTGAAGCTATGAGAAATGAATTTGATGCCTTAGTTGGAAACTGGACATGGGAATTGGTACCATGTGATCCTTCCAAAAATGTGGTGGATTGTAAGTGGCTTTTCTGGATTAAATATAATCCTAATTGTTCTGTTGACAGGTACAAAGCTCGCCTGGTCGCTAAAGGGTTCACACAAAGACCTGGACTTGATTTTTAATGTACATTTAGTCGTGTGGTAAAACCTGCAACTGTTCGACTCGTTCTTGCGATTGCAACACAACCAAGCTGGCCCATTCAACAACTTGATATCATATTGCCTTCCTTTAAGGTCATCTTGATGAGGAAGTCTATAAGTGCCAACCACCTAGTTTTGACTCTTTTGTGCTTCTGAGGCATGTTTGCAAGCTGCACAAGGCTATATGTGGCCTCAAACAGGCTCCCATGGCCTGGTACAATGAACTCAAAAATTACTTGGTTACTATGGGATTTGTTATATGCCAATTTGGTTCTTCATTGTTCATCTTGCATAATTTTGAGTTTACTATTTATGTTTGATATACCGTGAGTTTACGTTATTTTTAATATATTTCACTTAAGAGTTGTGTGTGTCTAGGGCCATTTTGTATTAGAACTAATGTTTATTGTGCTATATTTGCAGGAAATAGACTTGGACAAGGTTGAGAGAGAGACGGCTAAAATTCTGCAGAAGTCTTGGGTAGACTACATACATTACACCCCCTTGGTGTGCAATATTATCCCAATCCTACAGCGTGAATGAGGGATGCTTTCTGCAGCAGATTGTTCTATTTTAATTGTGCTTAATGAATCATCTCCTAGGAAATGAACAAGCTTGACGGATACAAGCAAACAAAAGTCTTGGAACAGGAGAAAATGGTTGAGTATTACAAGAACCGCTTTCTGCCGGTACTCACTTTTCAAACAATAGATATATTTTTCTTTTTCTTTTTTTTTGTTTGAGAATTGTATATATAGCTACTGACATTTCACTATATCTGTATTTTTTTTACAGAAATCTTGAAACTTCAGAAATGCATTGTCAATCTAAGGTAAAAGTTACAGGGGCTAGTACTTTGGTATCAAATATGATATGGAGTTTTTTTATTACTATGCATCAGTTATAAATTGGCACAGTGTTGTTCTTTATCTTTAGTCTTTGGGATTGTATTTTCCTGCTAGAACCTACAGAGACTTGTACTTTTATTTTATCATAGATGTTACACTCATGTAGTGAATTTAGTTTCGATTAAAAAAAGTGTTTATAATTTTTTTTTGTTATTTAATATATTTTTATGGTCTGATAAATTGTATATATTTTTTCTAATATATTTGACTAAACTATAAAAGGGAGCTTCAAGTGATCAAGCAGGTAGTAGGTCAACATGCCAGCTTGAGCACTTTGAGGATGTTTTTAAAATTTTTGGTGGTTCTTTTGTTTTAATTTGTTGTCTTATTTTATAGTGTTTTATATATTTAATAAATTTTCATAAAATCAGTTTGATATAGGAGTAAACACTATTTGATAATATTAGCCTCCGACTCCATACCTTTTAAAAAATATACGGCCTCCTCTGCTAAAAAGAGGTAATAGGTAGAGCTATTGGACTGACTTTCACTCCATGAAGAGTTCCTTGCCGGGCATGCGCAATTACCAAACTGAAAGACCCACTGCTACAATGATGAAAAGATATGGTGATAGAGGATCCGCCTATCAGAAGCCCCGTGATGGACAATATCACCAAAATGGTTACCAACATGAGATACAAACCATTTGTATAATCTTTGTAATCTAATCTGATGAAAATCCCATCTTTATTATCATATTTCTCAAAAAGTTCCACTCCACTCTATCATAGGCTTTTCTCATGTCCATTTTCAAATTAACAAATGATGTCTTTCTTTGTGTTTTATGTTTTAAATAGTGATTGACCTCAAAAGCGATCATGACATTACCAAGAGCAAATCTTCTAGGGATAAATGCACTCTAGGCTACATCAACACAATCCTCCAAGCAAAATTTCATGCGATTTGCCAATATCTTGCAAACTATATGATCGATAACAATACATAAAAAAATCAGTCTTAGATCAGAAACTAGCTCTGGTTACTTCTATTTTGAAATGAAAATAATTTCTGTAAAAATTATTTCTTGTAATGACTCCATTGTCATTGACAAAACTGAGTATCGCATTCGCCACATCTTTACCAATTATAGCCCAAAAAATGTGATAAAAACTCCAATTCATACCATCTGGACCTGGCGCCTTATCTGAATGCATTGAGAAGACTGCTTGTTTATCCTCATCAATAGTTAAAAGTTGATTCAAGGAGGCATTTCGATCTGATTTAATTTTCCCCTCAATCCTATCAACAATTGGGTTCATGTATCCTTACTCAGACGTGTATAATGATTCAAAAAGCTAGAGATCATGCCCTCCAAATCACTATTCCAACCACGTACATCTTGTCCTATTTCATCTTTCGACTAAGAAAATGTATTCTTCTTTCACTTGCTAGAAACCATGAGATGAAAGTATTTTGTGTTTGCATCACCTTCCTACAACCAATGTTGTTTGGCTCTCTGCTTCCAATAAATATTTCCCTGCTTAAGGGCTTGAAAATATGTTGATTTGGAAATACTAAACAACTGAATATGATAAGGTTCAGTATTATTTTTATAGAGGGTTATTTGTTCCTTGGCTTATTTCAATTTAGCCTTAAACTGTTGCTTTTTGTTTTCCCCCCCAATCATACAAGTATTCTCCGTAATGTTTACTCATTTCATCAATAGGTAGACCCCTTCCTCTTTCCCATGCCGTCTGAACCACTTGTTTGATATCCATTTCCTTCATCCCAGAATTCTCAAATCGAAAAGGCTTAGCCACATAAAAAATAACTTTCAATCCCAAGCTAAAAATAAAATCCTTGTGTGATCTGAAGAACAAGATTTGATGTGATAAACTTTGCATTCAGGAAGTTGACTTTCCAGTTTTAATTGTCTAGTGCACAATCTAATCGCTCCCTTACCCAAGTACGTGAATTCCTGCAACATTCCCAAGTGAATCAATTTCCAACATATCCAAGATAAAAAAGATTACAACAATTCACCACTTCTCTAAATATATTTATCCTCCATTCGAGTTGTTGAATATGGTCCAATTCGTCGCCATAATTTAGTATATCATTGAAGATACTTGCAATACACCATGGGAGTTGAGATCTATCTTTGATCGATTTTAATAGATTCCATGTAACACCCTGAAAAATTTCTAAGCGAAGGCCCGTAAGATTCTTTATTTTCATCTGAAGTCGTGCTGGTGATTCTTAAATTGCACATATGTGTGAAGGTAATTATTTAGTGTTGGAATAGATTTGGATATTAATTACTGTCACAAGAACCCCGTACCATAAAGTTTAGTTGAAAGTTTCCTTACCGATTAAGTTTTGACATAAGATTCTACTTAGGTCAACTTCATGATCATTTCTCCCATCACATAATGAATTAGGTATCCCATGACCTACCATATTGAAGGATTTCGAGTCTTCTTTCCAACACTACCTATTTTACCTGATTCCACTTTGGGGTAAGGAGTTATGGTCATTTTAAAAGAGACTGTCATATTAAAAAAAAGCTTACGACAGCCCTGACAGGTAATCAACCTCTTGACAGGCAGTCAGCTAGCCCGTCACACATGCAGAAATTTCAGGTGTTCTTGACTATGACGCTCAGTGGCGTCACGCCAACAAAAGTTTGGCATATGTTTGAGATCTTGATGACGGCCTGACTATGACAGATCATCACACTCGCGACAGGTCGTCGGGACCTCCACCAGATGCACATGGGATTTTGCATTTTCTGTTAATTAAGGCTATCATAATGATTGATTATTTCTTCCTCACGCCCTACATATGTAAAAATTAAGAGTAAAATTAATCTAGGGTTTTTATCCTTGATTTCGAGTATTCTTGAGATGAGTAGTATCATTGAATTCCAAATTTCTCTTCCCAATTGTTTAGTTTATGTATATCATGTATTGAGATTCTTGAATTTATTGTTAATTTTTATTGTCCAGCATTAACCTTCATTGAGAAACCCTTTTAACCAATCATTGTCTTAAATATTGATTTCTGAGAAAAGTAAATAAGAGTTTTGAGTAGAGTCTGAAGAGATGTTTTGAGAGAAAGTATAAGGGAACTAAGTATTTTCCAATGATATCATTTTAAAGTGAAAAAAAAGATTAAATTTGATTTATGAATTAGTTTATGAGTTCAGAGATATTTTTGAGAGCAATACCTCTTTTAAGAGGATAGTTTTGAACAATTATCTCAAACCAGAAAAGGAGTATGTTTTATATATTTGAACATGAGTGTCACGCCCAAGTCTACCCCTTGACGTAATACAGTACCTAGGATCACGAGTGACCCCAAGCTAACCCTGTGTCTGGCATATATCAAGCATACTGAGAATAACTGAATAAAACATATACCATGCAGAAACTAAAACAATAGATAACTAAAATTGGGGAATACCCAACTATTCTGAATATATATGATATAATGAAAGTCTAGTGATGACTGAAACACCACTTAAAAACTCAAGTTGTATCTACTACAATGTTCTAGATGCCTCTAACTGTGTAGAGTTGCTGGGACATACCCCCCAGCTAACTCTAAAAAAACTGAAAACTGAATAAAAGATTAAAAAGGGAAAAGCTTGTATGTTCTCCTCGAAGTATGAGGACTCACTACTGAAGCTGCTGAATGCGGACCGAGAATCGATCTAAGCATTATCTGGATTCTGAGTACCTGAACCTACATCATAAAAGGATGTAGCGTAGAGTATTCATCAGTACTGGGAATGTACTGAGCATGCAGGATATAGATATTAAGTTGAACAAAGCATAACTGAGCAATGACATAATCTAAACAGAAATAAAGATCCTGAAATATAAATGAAAAGCTAAGCTAACTACAATGACCAAGTACTAATCATGAACATAACATGCTAAAATTAAATGTTGAAGTATATACTAAAAACCTGGTCAAATGTACTAAAAGTCTGAATGTGGGAGCTACTATTAATCGACATAAACCACATGAGCTGAGCTTGGAGTCCGATGTATATGCCCCATCGAGAGGACACAATATACCTTGCCATGGGTATAAAAGCATGACTGGCGTGATCACTAAATCTGATGCCCAACAAATGGGACTTTTACTCCTACGGGGGCATGTAGTTCTAGGACTATGAGGGCACGCTGAACCCTAGTCCAACTCGGTGCTAAGTCTATTCCCAATTGAATATGTATATGACACAATGTAATTGATTTACTGAATAGCTCAAAATATTGACATGCAATCTGAGAATACATCACTTATACACTGATAATGTGACATTGAGGAGCATGATTATTTGTTTAACTGACCTAGCAAGTATAATTCACGAACTAAGAAAATTTATACAAAACAGGGTTCTGAGTTTCATACAAGGAATTAAGCAAACATTCCAAGAAACAAGCTATTTCGATTCAGGATACTACAACAACTTAATCACAGTAAATATCCAAGGTTTCAGAAACACTAGGTCTAAACAAGATATGGACAATTAAGGAGCTGATTGAATTTTAGGGACCTAGTGGATGAAAGGAACCCATCAATGAAATCACACATAACTGGTGACAAAATCTACAGAGAAATCCTTTGGATTTTGGGGCTGAAACTTAAAGAACACTAATGCTTGTTCTTGAAAGAAATTGGCACCTCTTTCTCTTCTTTTTGTTCTAATTTGGATGATTATTGGAGAATGAGGGTTCTGGATATGTATGACTATATTATTAGGCTTAGACTGAGTAAAACGACGTAGTTTAGGCATCAAACGACGAAGATTAAGTGCCTCAACGCATAGGGAAAACACAAAAATGATCCTGACTTAAAAGCTGATGAAGGACATCCACGGAGGGGTCGACGGTCCGTCATTTGAACTACCAACCATCGTTTGGGTTCACAGTTCATGCCCTGCCCGACATGGCTTCACTAAAATGAGCATAACTTCTTACACTTAGCTTGGATTTTAGCAAAACCGGTGGCGTTAGAAAGAGGATTCAATTATCTTTCATTTGATAGGTCATAGGCCACCAAATTTATTTGGTGCTAAAAGATATGACCATTTGAAGTCGGCCCAACAATATTTTTCCTCTAATTGGCTGCTGACCCTCACCTACAGTCAGACCTACGGTCCGTAGGTCCAACCACGTACTATTCTGGTTGATCGTGGGAAGGATCAAAGACCATCAAATTGTAGACCTCAACGAAGGACCAACTTACGGTTTGTAGGTCAATCAACGGATCGTGGTTCATGGCCCTAGGTGTCATCTTTAGATTCTGAAATTCCCCTACGTCTGGGACTAAACCACGGGATCCAACCTAGGGTCCATGTTCTACCTATGGTCCGTGGATGGTTTCCGTTGGTTCTGACACCATATTCTGGAAAGCTGCATATTTTCTATTTTTCTCGAATATGAGGTGTTAGATGAGTATATATATATATATTATTTGGATTAGTATTGAACACCGATATGGGGATGAGTTTTGATAACTCAAAATCCTTATAAACCATGTCTTGCCAACATGCGCAAAGGATCATACTTTTTAGATGAATCCTTATCCACTTAGTTGAGAGGTTCTATAACCCGACATGGTAAATAAAAGTTCTAGTATCACTGGAAAGACATTGTACATCATGTAGCTCATAGTGATGATTGTCGGTTAGAGAATCTCCCAATAGAGTTAAAGTGTATTTTAATATATCATTTATTATGTTAAGTTCAGAGATGAGTAAGTATTTTCTAAAGCTTTAAATGATCTAATCCTTTATTTCTTTATATTTAGCATGAGTATATATTTATCTATTGCAGTCCATTTTTCAGTTGTTTCACTTTGGCTATATTACATACTCGTGCATTCAATATATTAATGTCATTCGACCTGTATTTTTTTTATGCTGATACAGGTATTAAGAATCATCAATAGGTGCTTTTTTGAGATCACTGTACACTCATTTTAGCTTTTGGTGAGCCTCCTTGGATTCTGGAAGACTTCACAATTGTTTCTAGTTAGTCGTTACAAGATGTCATTGGTCTTGTCCCAGCATTCTTCTTTAAAAGTAGAGGCTTCATAGATTGACAGAGTCGAAGTGTGTCTTAGTATTTACTCTATTTGAGTTGTTACCAACTATAGTATTGCTAATGAGTATTTTCCAGATTTTATGAGATGAGTATTTGTGTTTAATTGATTTAAATATGTTTTGATCCTATCATTTCTTAAGTAAGTCTTCCATGAAGTAGTCAAACAGGCCAAAGGTTTGCTTGGAGACCACAAATGGTTCTTGAGTGTTGGGCACGTCCAGGGTATAGGCTCGGGGCATGCCATTCCATGAGGCCTTCTTTGGTGTGATCCTGGATAACCATAAAATCCTTTCAAGTGGAATGCTGGAACATCTGGTAAAGGAACCTCCACATCAATAATATGCTTGTGGTAGCTAATGTGTGAGTATGACTTTTTTTCCTTCCAAAGTAACGCTAGACCTCCACTAGAGCATACTAGATCAACATCAAACAAGACTTCATAGTTTAGCTATGCCAACATTTGGTTTAGCATGGACCAACTTGTCTTCCTTTCATGAAGGAAAATGAGAGTGGGATGCTTATAAGAAACCATGTCCTTCAATTCCTCAATTGTGTGTGGGTTCCCAAGCCCACGACAATTCAAATATAGAAAACTCATAATGGCTGGCGAGTATGAAGTCCAATATCCCCCGTCAGCCGCTTTTCTGGATAAAGGACAATAAGTTGATCATTATCATTAGTTTAAAAAGTGCACGCGCTTCAGTCTTTTTTATTCCCTCAACTCGTGGCTTTTTTTTTTCAAGAATTAAGGCCCCTTCCATCTCTGGCATATGCTCTTCCTAAACAACTTCCTTATTTCTCTCCGAATAATTTTCATGTTTTTGTACCTGAGATCCTTGATTTATAGGTGAAAATTTAGGAATAGAAATTCCAAGCGAGAAAATAGGATCTTCCTTACTGGAAAATTTACGTTTTTGTTCACTGGTGGAAGGTCGAATCCATAGTGTTCCAGCCATGGGACGTGATACTTTATTGTCTACTCTTAGCCATGAACCAAACAAATATTGTTCACGAGTTATACATGATATGCGATACAATCCTCGGCAATATTTATCTGAATGACCTACTAATCCACAAAAGAAACAAAAGGTTTCAAGACGTTCATATTTAAAATTCAGAGTCATCTAATCCCCTCAAGGAACCTTAACTTTCATCTTGCACTTTAATGGTATGCGAATATACATACGATCCCTAATACACATGTAGTCTCTCCAATATAAATCGTAGTTCTTGGAATCATCACGGACAAATTCCCCCCATAAAATTCCACTGTCTCACGCCACGAGTTCTGAATGCAAACCAAAGACGATATCATGGATTTGAACCCATAGTTCCATAGTCGTTAGTTGCATCTGTCTAGGGTTTTGATTGGGCTCCAATGGTTGCATCAAAATCCTACTTTGGTTGTAGTTCCTCAGTCCTTCACTCATGATATGGGTGAAGTCCCCTTCATGATAAAGTTGGATGAGAAAATAATTTTTGCCAAGATCTTTCATTGTTATGCCTTCCCCTTGTATCCATGCTTGTGCCATTGTATCCTAAAAGAATCACATGGTCACATGCTTGTCAGTAGGAATGAGGCACACAACAAACCACACCAACCGATTCATAGATCCATTAACAAAGTTTGTTTTTGACAGTTCATGATACTTCAAGCATCCATCTGCGCTATTCAGATTCATATTCGAGTACATCTCCTCTAGTGGGATAGTAAAGTTATCATTGATGTTTGATTATGAGGCCATAAAAGGGCAATGGAAAAGCTTAATTAAGGCAGAGCAAAACTTGTCACAAGAACAAGAGGAACTAATAGCTCTAAACATATTAGAAATAAGGAATAAATTCGATTGATACTTGAAATTAATTTATTGTAAAAAATACTATAAATCATGATAATTATAACTTAAAATATTTTTAAAAAACATTTAAAAATTTGACTTATATTTTAAATTAATTTACAAGTGTCACACAAATAGGACAAAAGAAGTAACAAATATTATTTAATTTGGAGACTACATAAAAAGTATTGTAAATTTCAATAATAAACAACATTTGATTGACTCTTGAAATTCTATTTGTGCTACATACATTGGGGTAAGGGAAGTAACATATACAATTTAAAAATTACGTAAAAGTACTATAAATCACAATAGTTAACAACTTAAAATATTTTAAAATAATATTAAATTTAATTAACTCTCTAAATTATATCTATATCACATAAATTGAGATAAAAAATAACGTATAACTGAATTAACAAAGTCTTGAAATTGTTTTTTTTAAAACTCTTAGAACTTGACTTAATTAAAAAACTAAAAACTTAATCACTCTTTCATTTAAAATCATCTTATGACTGATCAAATGAGATTGATCTTATATATTTTTTATCATGTCTAAAGCGAGTTTAGAAGAGTAAACAAATTAATGAGATTTGATGGGAATGGGGGATATATTAAAAGAACAAATAAATATGCACCATTTAACTGTTCATATTCTTATTAATTATAAAAAAAATGTTGCTCTTTTGAATGCAAATAAATAGACAACTAATTGTATGAAATTCATAAATTGCATGTGGTACTAGCTGTATGGAATTCATAAATTGCACGTGGTTGATGAAGTTTATTTCCATTTTTCTACTATGGACCTTACACATACATTAAAAAATTCTTCATTTTCTCGTAATTTTGTGAATTGTTAGCCAAAATTATTGTGTATTTTGTGAAAGTAGATTTATTGTCTTGTCCTTTAAGTAATGATCACGAGAAATTTTAGATTTTAAAAATAAATTACTAAATAAAATAATTTAATTTAATTAAAATAGATAACTTTTAAAAAATCCATATAATTACCAAAAACAAAAAAACGAAAAATGAAATAATTTAATTTAACTAAAATAGTTAACTTTAAAAAAATCCATATAATTACCAAAAAACCCTACAGAATTGGTCAACTTTCAGAGTGACGGAAAAATTGATGAGTTTATTGTTTGGTAAGTTTGGTATGAATTATAAGAAATAATTAATTTTGAGATAAATTTTAGGATGAATTCGTGTTATATTTAATTGGGATAAAAATTAAAATGATGAAATACTTGGCTAACAATAGTTGTCCACAATTGATTTGACACACACCTTTAGAAACAATAAATAATAGGGGTAATTACTATAGTGCCTATTTGAATATATTAAATTTAATGCTTTGTAAAATGTATTAGATATTGAATAGTATTTAATAGCAAATGAGCCCTTAACTTCATCACTATGCTGCTCACACAACTCGTACTCCATCCTATAAAAACTCTCAAAATTCTTGTTTTATCGCTTCACATATCCAAAATCTTTTGAGTACTGTTCAATTGCAGAAAAAATCAGCATCAATGGCTTCCCCGTAAGTCTTCATTTGCTTAATTTTTTGTTAATTGTTCATCAAATGTGTTTAATTTATTCAAAATGCTTAATAATTAACAGTAGTCATTTACGGAGGTACCGATTAAGTGATTGAGTTAAGTTCGAGGTCCATTTGTTGTTTGAAATGTTGGGTAGGGTAGAGAGGGCTCTTTCCTATAGACTCTAGACTCAAAAGAAAAGTATCTAAAATAGAATTTTATGAAAAATAAAACAACAAAATAGCAAGATATAAGATAAGTGCAACAATAGATAGTGGTTTCCACATAAAATTCCCTTTCTGGAGTCCAACCCCTACAAGTTAGCAAAGAAGGGAGAGGAAAGAGGTCTTGGTGAACCGTTATAATTAGTGAAAAAGTCCATATATTGGATGCCATATGAAATTGTCCATGTTTAGATGTCCAACTTTAGTTTTGAGTTATTTATGAATGGTTTTCTTAGGGGTGAGTTCGCTACAAAGTTCATTTCTTTATCAATAGGATATTTGAATTTAGTACCATTTATATGAAAAGAAGAAGATGAAGTGTTACCTAGTACTTTTTGTTGTTGTTGGGAGGTATCTCATGGAACTAGTCTATTTGCCATTAAGAAAAAAAAAGAAAGAAGATGATGAAGCGGGAGGTTGGGTTTGGGGTTTGTGTGTATGTGATACAACAAGACCATTGATTTTAAATTTTGGATTAAGTAATGGTTGTATATAAATGTTGTATGTAAATTGATTTTCTTCAGTTTTCTTTTGATATGGATGTTGATGGGGTTATTCTTTTATTTGCACAGAAGTGCAAGATGTTCTACCACCATCTCTGGATTCTACTTCCCAACCCCCATCTCTCTTCGATGGAACTACTAGGTTTAATTAAATAAAATATCTTAATTTCTTTCTTGTCTGCCTTAAGAAAATATGTTTTTTGTCTGCCTTATGAAAAATGTGTTCTTTGTCATCATTACAGTTTTATTTCTCCGACTGAAGATTGTGATCTGACTCTATTGTGTTGTCTGAAGGTTCTATATCAATTATCAGTGCCCCTATTCTTATTGTCTAAAGCCTATGACCACAAGTCTTGCTTGGTATTTGTCAATAGTTTCATCAACTTTTTTTTCCTTTTGTAGATCCACTTTGAACCCAAAGGTTTATTTCCTGTAGGAAGATCAACTAACTCTCAAGTATGGTTGCTCAAGATTGAACTTATCATACTATTGACAGCCTCTTCCTAAAAAGAATGAGTCCACAGAGGACATAACTTCTTCGACTTTATGAGACTCCTTTTCAAGAAATGTTACAAAATCAAACTCGAAGGAAATAATTTTTACATTTACTACGCTTCTGAATCTCTTTAATAAGTACACCCTCCTTTGGTTCTTTCCAAGGTTGTTTAGACCCTTCACTTGACTATCTGTTAGTTCAGACTTATGAATCATAAATCGTCATGCTTTACTGTTTGTAGCATATCCAATGAACATACAATCCACAGTCTTAGGTCCTATTTTGACCCATTTGGGAATAGTTCCCTTATTTTCATTTCTCATGTGGAATAGACTGTATTGGAAATTGTTAGATCACTATCTTTCAGGAGTTATTTCTTGTATATACTTTAAGGGACGACAAGCAATTCTCTGTCAGGATACAACAAAGCCTGAACAAACACAACTTTTTGTTGCTCCCTTTCTTAACAAACAAAAGTTTTCATTTGTTACTCCTTTTACTACCAAACAAAACTTTTTGTGTCTCTCATTCTTAACAGACAAACTTTTTGTTGTTCTCTTTCGCTATAATGATAGCACTCCCACAAATTTTGTGGTAAACCTAAACTTATAAGTAGGACATTCAATATTTCCTTCAAAGTTTTATTTTTTCTTGTCAATTATTTCATTAGATTGAGGTGAGTATGTGCAGTAATTTGATGGATGATTCCATTTTCCAAATATATTTCTGCAAAAAAAGATTCATATTCTCCACATCTACCACTTCTAATCATGACAATATTTTTATCCAATTGATTTTCAACTTCAGTTTTATATTGCCTATATGTTTCTATTGTTCATCCTTACCATTCAATAAATAGACATAACAATATCTAGTGCAATTGTCAATAAAATTTATGAAAGACTTTGTCCCACCAAGAGATGGTGTTGACTTCATATCACAAATGTCGGTTTGAATCAATTCTAAGGTATTAAAATTCCTTTCAAAATATTTATAAGTATGCTTAACATACTTAAATTCAACATATACTTGACATTTTGATTTATTGCACTAAAAGTTGGGCAAAACTTCTAAGTCGATCAAATTTTGTAAGGTTTTATAATTGACATGTCGCAAGCATTTATGTCACAAACAGTTTGATTCAAGCAAGTAAGAACAAACATAAATACTAACTTGAAAAGACCTTTTGTGATGTAACTTTTTCCCACAAATATTTTGTTCGTTACTTTTTATAACTTTCTCAAATACAGGCATTATTTTAGAGTCAACACCTTGCCATATGTCCTTTTCAGAAGGACCTTTCCATAACATTCAATTTGTTATATAATTACCCATGACCATAGTCTCATCGGTCCAATAAGTGAAATATGACCCAAATGTTTATGTAACAACATAAACATAACAAATCACTTTTCATCAGTGTTCATGTCTATACAAATAAATTTATTTTAATAGACATATCTTTTTATGAAAAATCACAATCTTTTAAGCGACATTTTTTCATCAAATAGTACAATTCATTGAACAAGTAATACAATTTTATGGTTTTATACTAGTCATATCATATACTAGTAAACAGAGACTCAACTACCACAATATCAAATACACTCCAAAAATTTTGTCGATCTAACATAATATAAGAATGTCATTAAATTTTATATCTTGTATATTCAAAATTAAATTAGACGGTAAGTCTAATTTTTTCTTTATCTCAAGTAAAGAACCCCCACATTTTAAATATGTTCTCAAAAATATTTTTCAAGTATTTGAAATTATTTTTCACATATTTGTTCCCATGCTTTCAAATTGCATACCATCAAAATACACATTGGCAACACGAAGCCTTTTTTGGAGATTTAATCCATAGATACACCCATTGCATGCATAAAAATCACTAATTTTATGTCACTAGTATTTTTTTCCTTTATGTCACAATTAGACAGACCACTTAGTATTTAGAATACTAACAATAAAGATTCGATCTTTATACAACTTGTTTCTAGTTTAAAGATGAAGTTTTTATATTCTTCTAATCGTTAACCGAATGAACCTTGAATTCTGATGGGGTTTTTATATTCTTCAAATCAATTTCACATTCAGAAAGAGTAGTAAACCAAAAAGGTTTTAATCTCAAGAAACCTCAAATACAACACTGTTTCTAGCTAACGATGAAAATTTTATTTTCAAATCATTTAGCCTTAATATTCCTGACAAAGATTTTGTACTCTTCAAGTCAGAATATTCATTCAATCAGAGTAATTAACGAATAGGTGAAGTTCCTATATTCTTCAAACAATACACAATCTGATTTGTTCGTGAAGTTCTTATATTCTTCAAACCAAAGGAGTAAAAAATCAGAGGATTTTAGTCTCCAAAAGTCAAACACAATCAAATTTCACATGGAATAGAAAACTACAAAAGTTTTTTGATATTGTTAGGAGACAACGTTTATTCATTTACTTCTTATCATAGTCATATAAAACCAAGAATATAGGGAATAAAATATAAATCAAAGTGCATATCTTAACCTTTATGCACAAAATAACTTTTCTTATTGAAAAAAACCGAAGCGGTGCAATGCTTCAATGCACTTGAGAAGAAAATAAAAATATTCTTACCCATCCAAGGAAAATTTACTACATAAAATAAACTCAAACATACTAAAGTAGTACTAATTCATCCCAAATCTCTTTTATCATATGAT
Organism: Solanum chiquidenum; assembly: GCA_029582725.1. NCBI lineage: Eukaryota > Viridiplantae > Streptophyta > Magnoliopsida > Solanales > Solanaceae > Solanum > Solanum chiquidenum. Next base: position 18,401 of record JAJOOS010023907.1, read on the forward strand.
AAAATAATTTTCTTTTTTCGTCTCTTTTTTTTTTCAACAAAAAGAACACAAAAAATAAAAGTAATTTCCTTACCACAGAAAATACTATCAATAATAAATTTCTTAAGCTTTTTATCTCCTATATTCATATTAGCAAACCAAAAATAATAAAAGATAAAAAGAAAAATAAAAGAACTATTCGAGTCCATAGAACCTATTGTGTCCTTAATAAATTTAATACACTCATGTACCCGAGGTTGTAGATCAATTCCTCTAAAGATAAAATGGATTAACCATTAAAGAAGTAGTGGTACCTCAAACTTCAATAATTTCAACGAACTCAAAATGACAGCAACTAATCACACACAGACACGATCGATCGATTTTATTTTGTTAGAAATGTATGAAAGAGAAGGGAAGAATTCTATGCAGAAAAATGAGAGAAAGCCTTTCTATTTATAGCGAACAAAGGGTAAAGGTCACAACTTTTTGGAAAAAAGATAATCTTTCAGAGAGGTCATAACTCTTTGGAAAAGGCACAACCTTTCATAAAGGTCACAATCCTTCAATAAAGTCATAACCCTTCAGGAGAGTCACAACCCTTCATTTCCCGTTCACACCTTTAAAACCCAACAACCATGTCATTGTCCTATTTCATCCTTCAACTTGGAAAATGTGTTCTTCTTTTGCCTGCTAGAAGCCATGAGATGAAAGTGTTTTGTGTTTGCATCACCTTCCTACAACCAATGTTGTTTGTCTCTCTGCTTCCAATAAATATTTTTCTGCTTAAGGGCTTTCAAATATGTTGATTTGGCAATACTAAACAACTGAATATGATAAGGGTCAGTGTTATTTTTATAGAGGGTAATTTGTGCCTTGGCTTGTTTCAATTTAGCCTTAAACTGTTGCTTTTTGTTTTTCCCCCAATCATACAAGTATTCTCCACAACATTCAATCATTTCATCAATAGGTAGACCCCTTCCTCTTTTCCATGCCGTCTGAACTGCTTGTTTAATGTCCAGCTCCTTCATCCTATAATTCTCAAATCGAAAAAGCTTAGCCACATAAAAAATAACTTGCAATCCCAAGTTAAAAAAATCCCCGTGTGATCTGAAGAACCAGATTTGATGTGATGAACTTTTGCATTCCGAAAGTTGACTTTCCAGTTTTTATTGGCTAGTGCACAATCTAATTGCTCCCTTACACAATTACATGAATTCGTTCAACGTTTCCAAGTGAATCAGTTGCCAACATATCCAAGATAAAAAAGATTACAAAAATTCACCAGTTCTGTAAATCCATTTATCCTTCATTCGGGTTGTTGAATATGGTCCAATTCATCGCCATAATTAAATATATCATTGAAGTCACCTGAAATACATCATGGGATTTGAGATCTATCTTTGAGCGATTTTAATAGATTCAATGTACACCCTGAAAAGTTTCTAAAGCTAAATCCTATACCATTCTTTATTTCCATCTGAAGTCATGCTGGTGATTCTTAAATTGCTCATATGTGTAAACATAAATTATTTAGTGTTGCAATAGATTTGGATATGAATTAAGGTCACAAGAACCCCGTAGCAGAAGGTTCAATTAAAAGCTTCCTTACCGATTAAGTTTTGACATAAGATTCTACTTAGGTCAACTTCACATGATCATATCTCCCAACATATATTGAATTACGTATCCCATACCTACCATTTTGAAGGACTTTGAGTTTTCTTTCCAACGCCACCGAGTTTTCCTGATTTCCAATTTGGGGTAAGAAATTCTGGTCATTTTACAAGACACTTTCATATTAAAAAAAAGTTGACGGCAGCCCTGACAGGCAGTTAACCTCTTGACAAGTGTTCTTTATGATGATAGGTGACGAGCAGTCATCAGTAGCATCACATCAACAGTAGTTTGGCATATGTTTTAGATCTTGATGTCGGCATGACTATGATGGACCATCACTTTCGCGATGGGTCGTTAGGACCTCCACCAGACGCACCTGGGTTTTTGCGTTTTCTGTTAATTAAGGTTATCTTAGTTGTTGACTAGTTCTTCCTCACGCCGTACATATGTAAAAAAGTCAAAGTAAGAATAATCTAGGGTTTTTCCTTGATTTCAAGTATTCTTGAGATGAGGAGTCTCATTACATTCCGAATTTCTCTTCCCAATTGTTGAGTTGATATATATCATGTATTGAGATTCTTGAATTTATTATTAATTTCTTTTTTCCAGCATGAACCTTATTATTGAGTTATTTATTGAGAAACCCTTTTAACCAGTCATTGTCTTAAATTGATTTCTAAAAAAAGTAAAGAAGAGTTTTGAGTCGAGTCTGAAGAGATGTTTTGAAAGTAAGTATTAGGGAACTATGTATTTCCCAAAGACATCATTTTAAAGTGAAAAAAAGAAGATAAAATTTGATTTCTAAATGAGTTTATGAGTTTAGAGATATTTCAGAGCATTACCTCTTTTAAGAGGATAGTTTAGAGCAATTATCTCAAACTAGAGAAGGAGTATGTTTTATACATTTGAACATCATTATATATATATATTATTGGGATTAGTATTGAACACCAATATAGGGATGAGTTTTGATAACTCTAAATCCATATAAACCATGTCTTGCCAACATGTGCAAAGGATCATACTTTTTAGATGAATCCTTATTTCTTAATGGATCCACTTAGTTGAGAGGTTCTATAACTTGGCATGATAAAGAAAAGTTCTGGTAGCGCTCACAAGACATTGTATCATCACATTTCTCATAGTGATGATTGTCGGTTAGAGAATCTGCCTATAGAGTTAAAGTGTATTTTAATAAACCACTTATTATGTTGAGTTTAGAGATGAGTAGGTATTTTTCTAAAGCTTTAAATGATCTAACTCCTTTATTTCTTATATATAACATGAGTATATATTTATCTATTTCATTCCTTTTTTCAGTTGTTTCACTTTGGCTATATTACATACTCATGCATTCAATATACTGATGTCATTCGGCATGCATCTTTTTTTATGTTGATACATGTATTAAGGATCATCAAAAGGTGCTCTGTTGAGATCATTGTACACTCCAGCTAGCTTTTGGTGAGCCTCCTTGCATTTTGGAGGACTTCACATTTGCTTTCTAGTTATTCGTTTAAAGATGTCGTGGGTCTTGTGTCGACATTCTTCTTCAAAAGTAGTACTTTCATAGATTGACAGAGTCGAGGTGTGTGTTAGTATTTACTCTATTTGAGTTGCTTACAAACTATAGTATTGTTATTGAGTATTTTCCAGATTTTATGAGATGAGTATTTGAGTTTAATTGATTTAATTCTGTTTTGATCCTATCATTTCTTAAGTAAGTCTTCCGTTAAGTAGTCAATCAGGCCAAAGGTTTGCTTGGGGACCCCAAATGGTTCTTGAGTGCCGGCCACGTCGAAGGTGTAGGCTTGGGGCATGACATTCCATGAGGTTGTCTTTGGTCTGATCCTGGATAACCATAAAATCCTGTAAAGTGGAATGCTGGAACATTTGGTAAATGAACCTCCACATCAACAATATGCTTGTGGTAGCTAATGTGTGAGAATGAATTTTTTTCCTTCTAAAGTAACACTAGACCTCTACTAGAGCCTACTAGATAAACATCGAAAAAGGCTTCATTGTTTAGTTGTGCAAGGATTTGGTTTAGCGTGGACCAACTTGTCTTCATTTCATGGAGTAAAATGAGAAAGGGATGCTTATAAGAAACCATGTCCTTCAATTAATGAATTGTGTGTGGGTTCCCAAGCTCACGACAATTCCGAGATTGAGAACTCATAATGGCTGGCATGTCTGGAGTCCAGTACTCACCGTCAACCTCTTTTTTGGTTAAAGGAGAATAAGTTGACCATTATCATTAGTTTTTTTTAAGTTCACACGCTTCAGTAATTTTATTCCCTTAACTCGTGGCCTTTCTTTTCAAGAATTAAGGCCCCTTCCATCTCTATCGTATGCACTTCCTAAACAACCTCCTTATTTCACTCCAGATAACTTTCATATTTTTGTGCCTGAGATCCTTGATTTACAGGTGAAAATTAAGAAATAGCCATTTCAGGCGAGAAAATAGGATCTTCCTTATTGGGGAATTCACGTTTTTGTTCACTGGTGGAAGGTCGAATCAACTCTGCTCCAGCCATGGGACGGGATACTTTATTGTCTGCTCCTAGCCATGAACCAAACAGATGTTGTTCACTAGTTATACATGATATATTATACAAACCTCCATAATATTTATCTGAATGACCTACTAATCCATAAAAGAAACAAAAGGTTTCAAGACGTTCATATTTAAAATTCAGAGTCATTTGATCCCCTCCAGGAACCTTCTCTTGCATCTTGCACTTCAATGGTATGCGAATATCCATACGATCCCTAATAAACATGTAGTCTCATAGATATATTGTACTTCTTGGAATCACCACGGACAAATTCCCCCAAAAATATTCCATTGTCTCGCGCCACAAGTTTCGAATGCAAACAAAAGACGATGTCATAGATTTGAACCCATAGTTCCATAGTCGTTAGTTGCATCTGTCTGGGGTTTTGATTGAACTCCAATGGTTGCATCAAAATCATACTTTGGTTGTAGTTCCTTAGTCCGTCACTCGTGATACGGGTGAAGTCCCATTCATGATAATGTTGGATGAGAAAATAATAGTTGCACAGATCCTTCATTGTCATGCCTTCCCCTTACATGCATGCTTGTGCCATGGTATCCTGAAAGAAACTCATGGTCACAAGCTTGCCAGACCTTAACAACCGATTCATACATCCATTAACAAAGTTTGTGTTTGGCCATTCATGATACTTCAAGCATCCATCTGCGCTATTCAGATTCATATTCAAGTACATCTCCTCTAGTGGGATAGTAATGTTATCATTGGTGTTTGATGATGAGACCATCGAAGGGTAGTGGAAAATCTTAATAAAGGCAGATCAAAATTTGTCACAAGAACAAGAGGAAATAATAGCTCTAAACATATTAGAAATAAGGAATAAATTCGATTGATACTTGAAATTAATTTATTATAAAAAATTGCGTAAAATATACTATAAATCATGATAATTGACAACATAAAATGTTTTAAAAAAACATTTAAAAATTTGATTGATTTTTGAAATTAATTTACAGGTGTCACACAAATAGGATAAAAGAAGTAACATGTATTATTTAATTTGAAAACTACATAAAAAGTATTGTAAATTTCAATAATAACCAACATCTGATTGACTTTTGAAATTCTATTTGTGCTACATACACTGGGGCAAGGGGAGTAACATATATTATTTAAAAATTACGTAAAAGTACTATAAATCACAATAGTTACCAACTTAAAATATTTTGAAATAATATTAAATTTAATTAACTTTCTAAATTCTATTTATATCACATAAATTAAGATAAAAAATAATGTATAACTGAACTAACAAAGTCTTGAAATTGTTTTTTTACCTTTTTAACTCTTAGAACTTCAAATAATTAAAAAAACTAAGAACTTAATCACTTTTTCATTTAAAATCATCTTATGACTGATCAAATGAGATTGTTGTCATGTCTAAAGCGTCTTTAGAAGAGTAAAAAACATAATAAGATTTGATGGGGAGAGAAGGCGGAATATATTAAAAGAACAAGTAAATATGTGTCGTACCACGAGGCTACCCCCTTGATGTAACACAGGACCTAGGATCACGAGTGCCCCCAAGTTAACCCTGTGTCTGGCATATATCAAGCATACTAAGAAAAACTGAATAACACATGTACTATGCGGAAGCTAAAACAATGGATAAATGAAAGTGAGAAGAAACCCAACTTGTCTGAATATATAAAATATAATGAAAGTCTAGTGATGACTGAAACACCACTTAACAACTCAAGCTGAATCTTCTACTATGTCTGAAAAGCCTCAAACTGAGTTGAGTTGCTGTGACATGCCTGATACGCTCAAATTACACCTCCTTACAGAAGCATAAGCGATCGTTATCACGTACAGAACCCAACTTGTAGGTTGGGGTCGATCCCACGAGGAAAATGGTTTAGACTTTACTTTAACTCACAATTATATTCGATTAGTCAAAGT
>JAJOOS010023908.1:0-29276 GCA_029582725.1 Solanum chiquidenum
AACAAATTTGATAGGAAATATGTAACTAAATACTAATAACTTACACATAAAATATAAATGTGCACTTATTAAGGCCATAAAATAAATTTATTACTCAATAATCGGTTGGTGTGAGTTAAAGTGACTATATATTGGTGAGAATAATAAATTTTATGTCGGTGAGTATAATAAATTTTTAAAAGTAATGATGTGATTATAAATTTTATTTACATGTGAAATAAATGATTAGTAGATATAAATGTGGGGTTGTTTTAACAAAATATAAACTCGTGGATCAATTTTTGTATTAAAATATCTCAAATCATGATATGAAATTCCCATATAATTCCATATCATGGATTTTGGAGAATATGGAATCACATCTCATGATATGGAATCAACGTAAAATCGCATGTCCAAACGCTGATTCCATATCACGATACCATATCGTGATATGGTATCGCATGGCCAAATGCCTACTAAGGACCCATTTGGGCATGCGATATGGTACCATGATATGGAATCATGAGATGAAATTGAAGTTTTGTTTGAACATGCGATATGAAATTTTTGTGTTGTATATTTTCTCATAAACATAAAAATCCCACAAGTTGTAAAACTATTCGAATAGCCCCAATTGTTTATTCAATCTTATCAAATAAACAAAAATTTATAAAATCGCATAATAAATTATTACAAAACTATTTGTTCTCCACTTAAGTAATTGTTTCATCTAACTTTAATTTAATAAAAAAAAATTGAACATAAATTGTAGTGTACTAGTCTTTAGTATAATCCTCTCACATAGTACGGATAATTTCCTCATGTTGAACTTGTATTTCTCGATCATGTGACCGAGAAGACAAACCAACATTGTTACTTTGACCCATTTGTTGGTCAATATCATCCAAACTATATTTTCATGCTCATAGACCATAAATATTTCATCACTTTAACAATCAGTTGAAGTGAGTTAAAGTGACTATATGTTGGTGAGAATAATAAATTTTATGTCGGTGAGAATAATAAATTTTAAAAAGTAATGATGTGATTATAAAATTTATTTACATATGAAATAAATGATTAGTAGATATAAATGTGGGGTTATTTTAACAAAATATAAACTCGTGGATCAATTTTTATATTAAAATATCTCAAATCATGATATGGAATCCCATATAATTCCATATCATGATTTTTGGAGAATATGAAATCACATCTCATGATATTGAACCATGAGATGAAATCAACGTAAAATCATATGTCCAAATGCTGATTTCATCTCACAATACCATATCACGATATAATATCGCATGACCAAACGCCTACTAAGATTTAAGAGTTTTAATAACTAGAAATATGTTTTTTTTTTATATTAAAGAGAGAGAAGGGTTGTATCTAAATTTAACACACATAGTACTAAACTAAATTAAATTTAAAGAGATACAGCTGGATAAATATAAATTTCAATAAAGAATTGACATTATAAAAAGGAGAAAGGGATTTTAGTATTCCAAAAAGCCTGGCTAAACAGACCTCAGTGCCCATTTGAATTGATTTATTTTAGGTGTTTTTAAGCCAAAATATTTTTTAAATAATTTTAAAGTAAACGTTTGAGTAAAATTTAAAAATACTTATAAACACTTATTTTAAAGTCAAAATAACAAAATAAGCCCAAAATTATAAGTTAGAATTATAAGTTAGAAATTCTAACTTATGTAGTACTATAAACCAAAAAAGCCAATCCAAAAGGGCCTAAACAGTTCTTGGAAAACCCTCAAGATTTAAGAAACCTCTCAGTGATCAGTGTCAACAGGTACTTCTTGTGAAACGGATCACTAATTTCTTCTCATCTAATTCTTTCTTAATGCCGCCTAAGGTAGAGAAGCTTCCAATGGATGTCGTCGAACTCGATAGTAGCGACGACGAGGGCACCGGCGTTCCCGTCGTCGGAATGACAAAACCAGAAATTAATCACGGTGGTAACTCACTGAGTAAATCACCGGTAATAGAAAATCCCGCCGCCATTTTCCCACCGGATTCTAATTACAGGCCACTGGATTCTCGAAGTTTCTGGAAAGCTGGCAATTTTGAAGTTGGTCGTGTCAAATCAACTGCTATACACGGTTCATCTCTCATCTTTTTTACTCTATTTTTTTTCGCAATTCAGAATTTAATCCTACTTGCAACATGAGTTTAGAGTTACGTTGGTTGGTTACCTGTAGGTGAATTGGAACATGCGCGTGTTCATCCCAAATTTCTGCATTCCAATGCCACTTCTCATAAATGGGCGTTTGGAGGTAAATTTTATGGTTGAGTAGGGTTTATCAGGTCAATCGCTTTTTGTGGTGTTTGTTGCAAGGTTCTATTCATGTTACTTTCAATGTTGTCTTTTGTTGGTTGTACTTATTTTATAATCAGAACTATTTTCTATCTATCTTAATGAGATTGTTAAAGAAAACTTCTTCTATCTATCTTAATGAGATTTTTAAAGAAAACCTCTTCTATCTATCTTAATGAGATTGTTAAAGAATACCTTTTCTATCTATGTTAATGAGATTGTTAAAGAAAACCTGCATGACACTTGTTGTACGCCGAATCAAGTGCCTTTAAAAACTAACCCGAGGATTCTTTCGAGGTTGTCTAAAAATTATTGTGTGCTGCACATTTACATGTGGCACTTTGATCTACTATAAAACTTTGGATTATTTTTGGCTGATAGCAGAGCATAGTGCCAATCTTATCAGTCGTAGTTTTATGGTGGTGGGAGATAGTTAATTAATAAGTACATTTCCGTGTGAATCCATTCTGCTCTTACTATTGCATGACCACTGATATTTTGAATGTCATTGCAGCAATAGCTGAGCTTTTGGATAATGCTGTTGATGAGGTATATTTTACTGTAATGTTGATTATTCTGTTATATCATGTTTTATGAGGTGGAAATAGAAGTTCATTATTTAATGTATAATATATCGATTCTACTTGAAATCTGGTATCTGTTGAATTACAGCTTGTCACCCATATGTCTTTGAGAGTTCTGCTATATTTTGTTGTCCAACACTGTCTTCTTGATAGTTTGAAAGTAATGCAATAGAAGAACTTTTGCAGGACGAACAAAACCCAATGATTCAGTTAAAGCACATTTCTTCTTGGTGTATTTTGGAGTAAACATAAATTACCCTTTTTAAAGATAGTTGGACGGTTCCTTGAGTTTACTTAACCATATAGTGTCCTTGATATGGGGCTGTATACTGGGTTTCCCCTGTTTGCCAAAAGCATCCTCATAAAAAAAAGTTAGTTGTGATACTACCTAGGATTTTGGCATCTTTGGATTGGCATTTGGTGAGAAAAATAGCTTTTAATTGTTCTTACGGACATTATATTTTTGATTTGATTGGTCTTAAAGAGATGTTCACAGTTCTATTGGTGGAAATCACTACTCGTAAGAGAACCATTCTCTTTATATTTCTATTATTATTTTCTTTTGACTTCTTGTTGTCTAAGTGGACCGTGGCCCTCGGATGTTGTTGTGGATACATTTCTTTTGTTACTTTTCAGAGATTGAAAATCGGCAGAGGTTTTGCAATTAGAGTATGGTTTTTGTGTCTATGTTTCTTTGCAGAGATAGACATATGAGGTATCACAATCATCTTTTCAGCCAAGCTTGTTGATCTCCATAGGGAAGTTTGATTGGGTTTTGTAAATTTTGTTACTAACAACTTTCTAATTTACCATGGCATCAAGTAATTAGAACAAGAAGGTACAAGTTTACCCTTCTTTCTCTCCCCCTTGCTGTCTATTAAGTAGGAAATGGAAGATCCGTTTTGGTTAGAATTTTAGGTCAGATGCCGGTTTGTTTTGGATACCTTCACAACTTTATTGACTTTCTAACCTTCAGTGTGTTTCATTTCCTCCTTTGCCATTTTGATAGAAATTCAATTTTTAGAGACTTAAATGTCTTAACAATAATTCTCACTAACCTTTGGTTTCTTCAATTATACTTTCTAATTCTCAAGGTCATTGCGTTTGGCTCCCAACGTTTTGGTAATTGCAGTCGTAAATATCTTTCTTTTTTGTTCTAGCAAGGTCAGAATAAATTTAGTTGGTATTTGGATGGATAAGGTTTCACTCAGAATAAGTGCATTCTCTTCGATTGTTGTTTCGAACACAACGTCATCAGGTTGAGAGTGCCTTATATTGGTGTCTAATGTGCCAGAGAGTACTGAGGCACATTTTTTTTGACAAGGAAGAGCTGTGAGACACATTCTATATGTACTGTATTACTGTTTGCAACAAAGTAGGGACTGCAATTGTTATTATTCTAAGGAATCACTTGCTATTCCCTCTTCAATTTATACTTTTTGGTTTTGAAAAAGCGGGCCTTGAATTTTATGGTTTCTCTGAGTAAAGAAAAGTACTACAACATTCTTATGTTGATTTTAAAAAAAAAAAATATGAGCGTAACTATCCTCCATTCTTCTAAACTAGATATCTCTTCAATTTTTTGCTTCACAAGTTCTCCTCTTCTTTTAGACCTACAATAGAAATTGTTATGTTGGTTCTACCTAAATTGCTTGTTGGTTGAATTTGGGTATAAATGCCTAGATCTCTTGATGATCATGACTTGCAGACAACTTAGCTGATAAATTGTGCTCTTTCAACCTGAACCCATCACATCTTTCTATCTGTAGTTCTCTGGGGAAGTTTCCTTTTACTTATACTTATATGCTGACAAACTCATATCATCTCATTGATGCCAGCCCACCCATCCTTCAACATCGAAGGTCTTATGATTTATATGGATGAAATCTTTTTTCCCCATGCCTTCTTGTAAAAAGAAAAATCTGTCTCTGCTGCTTGCACTGGTAGATTCTGTGCTTTCACTTTCATGTAATATCTTGTTTAGCAATTTAGATATTGTGAATAAAAATCAAGATTTTATGTTGAAACCAATCTCTCTTGCACTTACATAAATTTTCTTTTGTCTAATGGCAATTTTTCTCTGTCCTTATCTGCATGCTAGATAAGTAGTGGTGCAACATTTGTGAAAGTTGACAGAATCTCTAACCCAAGGGACAACTCTCCTGCATTGCTCTTCCAGGGTGTGGTATTGCTGTTACTTAACCTTCATCACTATCATACTATACTGTTTGCCTTGTTACAATTGCCGTAACATGTACTATATCATATTGAGCAGACGATGGGGGTGGTATGGATCCAGACCGCCTTCGCAAATGCATGAGCCTGGGTTATTCTTCAAAAACATCAAACTCAACAATTGGACAATGTAAGCATCTTTCTAGAGTTACAAATAATTGGGTCTGGTTTACTAATTTGTGTTACTGCCATAATCAGTTTTTTGCACTCATTGCTGCTTGGGTTAAACTTTTGAGGCATTTTATGCTACTTGACTTTTCTTTTTGATGAATAAGCTGCTTGAATATTTTTTAAAGCTATTTTTTTACCTGGATTTTAGATGGTAATGGATTCAAGACGAGTACCATGCGGTTAGGTGCTGATGTAATTGTCTTCAGCCGTTCATCTCGTTCAGGGTATCTTCTCTTCCCACCTCTCTGTCTACATATATCTATCTATCTATCTATCAATCTATCTTGAGAATTGGGCCACGGTCGCATTCATCCTTACTCCACTTGTTGGATTACACTGGGTATATTGTTGTTGTATATATAGCATCTTTAACATACCAATGACAAGACCCTAGATAGGAGGTTATGAAGGTCGCAGATTAGTGTAGATGGTTAATAGGTAGTTGAACGTTGTCTCGCTTTCCCCCGGAATAGCCGTGGTGATAGTTTGGTATACTCTACCAGTCTCCTGTTCATACCAGTTGTGGTAGCATCTTTCTCGTAGTTGTCTGTCCTATGATTTTTGATGCTACTTGTTATTTCCTGTACTTCAGTTATCACATTATTTGGTTATTTTTATTACGCCTTGTTTTCTGAATACTATGTCATGCTTTCCTTATTATTTGCTATGTCCTCTTTACTTCTGTATTTTATTTTTTAACTGCTTTTATGTGCGTTACTCGTGCTGTGAGTCTTTTGGGATCAACCGCTCTACATTTACGAGGTAGGGATAAGGTTTGTGTACACTTTACCCTTCCTAGACCCTACTTATGAGATTACACTGGGTATGTTGTTGTTGTGTGTGTGAGTATAAAATATATATATATATATATATATATATTAGTTATGGAACCTTAGGTCCTTCAAGAAATCACATTGGTTTCTTTATGAGTTGTTTTGTGAATTACCAACTCTAAAGGTTTATATTATTTCCCTTGAAGAAAACATAGCTTATTATATAATTTAATTACAAACACAATCCCCTGTAACGAACACCAAACCACTCACCTTTCAAACTCTTCTATTAGTAAACATGTAAACCAAACTAAGATATTCGAGGCAAAGGAAGTGATGTCTCTTATGACTTTGGTGGTTAAAATGCCAGTTTTCCTTATAACAACATTTGTAATATCTCTGATGACAGGGTGCCTTCCAATTTCCATAGAGAACTATGTTCTTGTGTAGTTTCTCTATTTACTGGTATACTTCTTGTTTACGTGATGGATTGGGGGTGGGGGTGGGGGTATTCCCGCAACATCAATACGCTGCTTACTTTATTGAAAAAATTACAATGTCTCAGATATCATTGTAAAATACCTAATTTCATATACAAAAGAGTTATCTTTCGTATTTCTTTTTTATGCTTGATTTGTTGAAAACTGAAAATAAGATTGTTTTTAGTTTTAGTTATCTGTTAATACTTTCATTATTGTATGTCAGATATAAAACTAGTGATGTCAATTATAACTTGGATCTTACAAGTACCGAATTGACACATTAGGTATTTACTATAGCTTCTTTAAGCTGTGCACATCAGTTGGAAGAAGAGTGCACGTTCTATTTAATCGCAAGTTGTTTCTTGCTAGCCCATCGGTCTTGTGTTTTTCTTGGCACTCTTTGTTTTTAGAGTATATTGGTTATGTGCAGTGAAGTACATCGTTTGAACTCCGAAAATCACATTTGTCAAAGCACTATTCAGGTTATCAAGTGCTTCACATTCGGGAACAAGGGAAGCCCTCTTTTACAACTTTCTCATGACTGTCAAGTTTGTCAATAGTTCATTTCCTTCTTTCGTTTTATTTCAGTGTACTTCTTTCAAACAAAAATCCGTGTGACTACTTTCATTTTTAGAAGCGCTTGAACAAGCTTATCATTATCATTATTCTCTTGGATAATAGTGGTGCTCGGGGGAATTTGTGCACACCTTGACTAATCCACTGGGTATTTGCTTTTGTTAACCAGTACAACTATTGAGTAACTCTGCCTATCGAGACAAAGGCAAATAAGAATTCACCTAGGTGTTGGTTCTGTTGGGATTTGAACCTTGGTTTTCAAAATGGTTACTCCAATTTTTTGATCGCTAGGCAGCTCTAGAGTGGAACAGGCTTATATTTGAACAGATATCAATTCTTGTATAGAATGAATCCGAATGAGTTGGAGAAAAATAAAAGAGGAAGGAGCGACCCAGAAGTTGATTGACGGGGGTTTGGTTACAATGTGCTGCTTGATATGTAACAACATGCTATTTCTGAAGTAAACTGCTCACTGGTGCTACCAAACAATTAGTTATGTTGCTAGAATTGATGTTGTGCTTGAGATTGTTATGAATTTTAATATTTTCTGCACTTCTATGGTCTAGCCGAGCAACTCAAAGTGTTGGGCTTCTGTCCTATACATTTCTTCGGAGAACAGGGCAAGATGATGTGATTGTTCCAATGGTAAAACATCTTTACATTCTGTTGAATATTGTAATATTTGGCACTTGAAGTTTATAATCTATTTCTAAACATGAACATCTATTCTCAGTTTTTCTTTTTTTAATTGAAAATGAATGCAGATTGATTATGATATCTCCGACCATTGGGCTGAAGCAATAGTATATGGCTCTCAAGATGATTGGTCAACTAACTTGAAAACAATCCTTGAGTGGTGCCCTTTTGCAACAAAGATGGATCTTCTGCAACAGGTTGGTTGGATAATTGGTACATATACTTTAAAGCCACATTTTTATATCAATTTATTTTGTATGAATTGTCGTTTCTAGAAAGTTACTTTTATAGATTAATTCTTTGTTGCAGACTCTGAGCTTTGATGTGTTATCTGAGTTTCTTGTTTTTGTTATGAGAACATGCTATGGTCATAATATAACAAGCAAATATTAAAATATCCATGTATATTAACTCATGAAGCATACCAAGCTCAAATCTGCTAAACTTTGAGCGAACATGTACTTCCTCTATCTCAAATTTGGTATGCACATGTTTGAGATGACATGGTTTTAAAGTTAGAGTTGACAAATTGTATGTTGCTTCCTGTTAAATTGGGGTACATGTGTAGAGCCTACTAGTTACTTCAGGATTTTTAAGGATGGAGAAGAAAATAGTTGAACGGAAAATTGTAGAATGGAGCACATTTAACTTCCATCATTATGTAAAGCATATTAAAATTTCACTTCCAATTGGAGCTGAGAAAACTTTCTAGATTATGCAATAAGTATTCAACTTTTATTTCTAGGTCACTTTGCTTTATTTAGGAAACAACCTCTCTAGCCCTCAAAGGTAGGGATAAGGTTTGTGTACAGCCCGCCCTCCCAGACGCCACTTGTGGGAGCACACTGGGTATGTTGTTGGGCTATATTGTGGACATTTGGCAAGGTGGTACTATCTACATATTTAGTATGTTAGGCATATAAAAAATCTGATAAGTGATCTTGCAATTAGGAAAAAGATAACAAGTATCATCAGTGTTCTCTTCACAGAAGGGACACCTGCTACATAATTGCATTCGTCTTCTCTGAATAGTTGATGAAGTGAGGCATGCTTCCTTAGACACAAGCCACGAAAAACAAGAAACCTTAAAGGGGTGCTTTGTTGTGCAAAATCTTCTTCCAAGGTCAACGGTCGGTGTCGGAAGAAGTCAGTGACATTTAGCAAGAATTAACAAAGAATATTTCACCTGTATCATACCTTCATATAATAGAATCATCCCTGGGTTGATCAGGATGCTGGTGCTAAGGGACTGTAATGGAAAACAAAATCTTGCAGTTTCCCAATCATTTAAATTTTTTCTTAGAAATAGATTCCATCTTTGGGCATCAGAAGAATCAGCAATAGATTCCACCTGCAATTATTGTTACCAGAATTATTTTTATTTGTTATTACTGAATGCTCTATCTTTTCTCTTATATGTTCTCCAGTTTGATGATATAAAATCACATGGAACTAAGATTATTGTCTTCAACCTATGGCTAAACGATGAAGGCATTTATGAACTGAACTTTGATGACGATGATGAGGTATGCCTATTTCTTGAAAACATTTGGCTCAACTTTCAGACTCCTGTGAAGCACAAACCTTAGGTTAGTTTGTCTATAGCTCCCCTTAAGGCTTGTTTGGTACAAGGAATAACTAATCCCAGGATTAATTGTAGGATGAGTTTTTCCCATGTTTGGTTGGGAAAAATAGCGGGATAACTTATCCCGGATTGTATTTTGTTTTGGTTTCACATTGAGGGTGGGATAGCAATCCTAGGATAACTTGTTCCCTAACCAAACGAGTCCTTAATCCTGACATAGGAGAAGAAGGTTTCGATAAACAAATGGTTTTTGATGATCCTGTCTATGTCAAATGCTCTTACAATGGAGGAAACTCATTGTTATGTTTGTTTGAAGAAGGTAATAGTTTCATATATAAAATGGTAACAGTAAGCTGCACAAATTGTGAAGTTAACCCCTTAAATTTACAAGACTATAAAAATGAAAAGGATGCAGCATACACAGATTCTAAATGTAATCTAAGAGATCAAAAATAGACTCTATATCTTCTATATTTCATGTTTACACCAAAAGTAGTACAAAACCCATAATTCTGTTCATATGATAAACAGCTAAATGTCATCTCCATTGGGCTATAATTTTACTTCATTCCTCTAACCTTAGGGGTCGTTTGGTAGGGGTATTAGTAGAAATAGTCCATGTATTATGTATGGTATTATTTAATACTATGTTTGGTAGGAATTTGGGCCTATGTATAACTAATCCATGGATTAGTTATACATCCTACATGGTATTATAGGATGTATTACTAATACCTTCCATTTGGAGGTATTAGTAATACATAGGATTTAATACCATGGGATAAGTTTATTTAAAGACAAAAATATCCCTCTAATCATTTTAATTATTTTGTTTATTTTTTTGATTTTATGTTTTATATTTGTACTAGTAAATTCATTTAAATAAATTAGCTTACAAATTATTTAGATAGTGTTGTTTGTTACTAAATAAATTCAGTGCAGTATTTGAAATGTGAGTTGTTTAATATTTACTAATTAAAAAGGCAAATATATCATCACATAACGTCTGTGATATTAATTGAATGTATTATTTGTTGATATATATATGGTTTTCTAAATATTTGTATTTTGAACAATTTATAAAATTCCATACATATTAAAAGTACAACTTGCAATTTTTATGTGTAAATGTAGATGATTTATTCAATTTTACTATAGTTTACCGTCTTTTCGGTTTTAAAAGTAGATGGTATATCATTTTTAAATTGAAAATTGACATTTCGTGAGTGATCAATTTATTAAGATGACAATTATTTATCCTCAAATAATTCAAGTGAAAAAATAGCAAACATGACAACAAAGTTGTTCTTCCTCTATAGCTAGTTAGAAGGCCAGAGAAAAATAATATTGTCCGATAGTTACCTACCTTTGGCCCAATTACATAATAATTTAAGGGTCTAATTGGAAAGAAGCTTTTTATAGAGTTTTAATCCAAACACAAGATTAGGTGGAAAACAATGAACCAAACACTTGATAAAAATAAACCCCGCATTACTAATCCCTGCACTATTAATTCCTGCATTACTAATCCATGCGTTATTAATCTTTGTACCAAACGACCCCTTAATGACTATTCCTCTTATAATATTGTTTGGTATTGTGTTATATTTTTGGAATTACAGGTTATGCTCTCAATGCTCTTCGAACATTTCCTCCTTTTTCTGCTTCATCCTTCTCTTGCTTATTTAAAGGATATCTTATTCTTTCTTTTGTTGGTCATGCAGGACATAACGTTGAGAGATGAAGCTAATCATGGAAATACATCAAAAACAAACAAGAGAGGGCGTGAACTGCAATCCCATATTTCCTACCGCTTACGATACTCTCTAAGAGTAACCACTTAATTTTACTTAATTTCTATAAACATCCCTGCCGATTTTTTTGCTAATGTATTTTAATGCTTCCTTATATCTCTTATCAGGCATACGCATCCATATTATACCTCAAAAAATTTACAAATTTCAGTATCATACTAAGAGGGAAGCCTGTTGAGCAGTATAATATTCTTGATGAGTTGAAGCTCTCAAAAGTGATCACTTACAGGCCACAACTTGCTGGAACATCAAAGGAGGTACAGAATGATATGGGTTCTTGATTTCCCTGCTTAGAGGGCTGTATGTTCAAATTAAACTAGAAGTCCAACTTTAGATTGTAAACTGTTTATTGATTCAAATGTTCACAATGAGTTGAGGTTTTACCATTATAGTATTCATAAGTTCTCCTCAAATATTATTTTCTGTGTGTACCCACTTACTAAATGCAAATCGGTTGTTGGGCTAGTGGCTATATTTGCTTATCATCTAAATTTGTGGATTCAAACAGCTTTTCTTCTGCAGATCTTGGTTGAAACAAGTCTTGGCTTCGTCAAGGATACTCCATCATCAGTTTGTGGATTCAATGTTTACCACAAAAATCGCCTCATCAGGGTATGCGATGTTGTGACTGGATAAAAATGTTATATGCAATATTTTTTTGTTCATCTTAGCTGAAGATGTTAACAAAAAGCTTATCTGATTAGGCCTGGTTTAATCACCCCCCCCCCTCCCAACAGAAAAGAGAGAAAAAGAAAAGAGGACAAACATTTGAATAGGACCTTGAACCTCTGACTTAAGTTTGGGATTTATGCGGGCATGTAGGGTCCAAACATTGCAGTTGGCCTGCACTGAGAATCTTGCTGGACTTGAGATTACTTAATGATTTTTTTTTTCTAAGTAACTTGAAATTGCCAATTGCCTGATTATGTTCTTCTGGGTTTTCTTAGCCATTCTGGAAAGTTACTGCAGATGGTTCTTCCAAAGGAAATGGTGTTGTTGGTATGTATTTTAAGTATTCAGACCCACTTTTACCATTATGGTATGACGATGATGTACTCAATTGCTCTTGACTCAGGTGTACTGGAAGCAAATTTCATAGAACCTGCACATGACAAGCAAGATTTTGAACGATCTTCTCTGTTTTTCAAGTTGGAGACTAAACTAAAGCAAATGGTGATGGATTACTGGTATGTTCTGTGCTGTAATTTCAGATATTTAACGGAGTTCATCATCTTTTTGTTTGTTTAGTTATGTAAGTTTGTAGGTCATATATTCAATTCCTTTTTGATTAAACAGAACCGGTGCTGCTGTTAACTCCTCATTCAAAACCCTTTGGGGGGGGGTGTTTCATTTGGTAGAGTGCATTTTCATTTGTTTAGAAATTATGCAATACACGTTATTTCTAATACACCAAACTAAACACTGCATAAGAAATAATCTCAGCATAACTAATACAAACATTACTAATACACCATATTCAACACTATTTTTATACACCCTACCTAACGACCCCTTCAGCCCCTTTTTTTTTCCTGGATGAAATGGATGTTGTGGAATAGAGGCTCTGCTTGTACTTTGTTTGCATTTTAAGTCTTTAGTACAACATAAATCCACGAAGCTTTAACAGGCCAATATAATTTCTAATACAGTGCATAACTGCATATATATATAAATACTGCAAAATGTGAAATAGCTAATACTGAAACAAGTAATTTTGACCTCACTTCTGACTTCAGATGGTTCTGATTCATTTTATTGGCTAATATCCAATAGGCTCATGCTGAGAATTTTAAAAAGTTAAACTAATGGAGATCTAGTAATTTTTTGTATTTCTTTAGAATTCATTCATAGTAAAATCCTGCTTGAAGTCATGAGGGCTTAAAGTGCATGTGGCCAGTCATGATTGTCATTGCTCCCATCCAAGGCTAATGGAGATATAGTAATTGTCACTTTTTCTTTTGAATTCATTCATAGTCAAATCCTGCTTGAAGTCACGAGGGCTTAAAGTGCATGTGGCCAGTCATGATTGTCATTGCTCCCATCCAAGATTAAAGCCTCTCCCACTCTTGCTTACTGAGAACAAAATTTAAATTTCCATCAGATGAACAGTGGGTGGGCTGGGGGATGTGGAGTTTATACTTGATTTTTCTAGCTTCTGGTAGCCTTAGCTGTACTTTTCTACTCCTCTCCGTCTCCACCTACCTACTAGGCTACTACACCTCTGAAATTTACTTCCCAAATTGCTATGTTTCCTCATTGTATTCTGTCACTGTTAGCCATTAAAATAGTAGTACTTCTCAACTTGTGATATAGGCATGTTTCTTGTGATCGTAACACAGGAAAGGTCATTGTCACTTGATAGGATTGAAGCCTCTTGAACCGCATTTGCAAAACCTTCTGAGAGAATCTTTTGTTCCACCCCAAGTTCAAGTGGCTAATACTCAAACACCGTCACCAACAAACTTTCAAACAGTTACAGATCTTGCAGCTCATCCCAGGCAACATTTTCGTTCTGCACAGAGTGGCAACAGTGGAAGAACCAACTGCAACATGGAATTGCCAGCTGTACAGCCTATGACAGGGAATGCAATTGTAGGACCTGGTTCTTTCTTTTCTCGGTGTTTGTTTGGTTCGCTTTTTTGTTTATGGTGCTTTTACATTGTTGAGAAGTTAATGTTACTATATTCATGTTCCTAAAGATATGAAACGTCTAATGGGTTAGTGTCAATTTATTAGAGTACATACATAAATGGCGTTGACTGTTTCATCTCTTTGTTGGTATGTCTGCAGGGGTCTGTTAAAAAAGATACACAAATATCCAATTCAAGTTGCATGTCAATTGATCAGATTTGTGAAGAAAATATCCAACTCTTTAGGAGGTACATGTTTTTTAAAGCTCTCTTTAAGATACAGCCGCACGGCATACATTTTGCCTTGCATGATTGATCAATCATAATGGATTTATACACTTGAGAGCTCAAATAGGATGAGGTGGGACTGTATCCCCTCAGATTGGATTGTTAATAACGGGAATATATCCATCCATTTTGTATATCAATTAGGGAATTTGTAGGCCAAATTGAAATATCTGTCCTACATATGCTATGCTGGAACTCACGGATAAAATCTTAGTACAAAAATGGCCTTTAGACAATATTTAGCAATTTCACAGATTTGTTACCCAAAGGTTACTGCAACAACATACCTAGTGTAATCCCACAAGTGGGTCTGAAGAGGGTAGAGTGTACGCAGGCCTTACCTCTACTTCCACGAGGCTGTTTTTGAAAGACCCTCGGCTCAAGTAATGCATATTAAAGCAATATGAAAAAGAACATACAGAAGTAAAGAAGACCTAAGAAATAATAGAGAAAACATTACCTAACATGTAGAAGAAAAAAACAGTTATAACAACAAAATAATGTGATACTCGAAGCACAAGAAACAATAGGTAGTAGTAGAAAAGAAACTACGGGATATACTGCTAATACTACTTATATGAAAGTAGAAACATGTATTGGTTTACCAAACTACCAACAAGCCTATCCGGAAAGTGAGACAATGCTTCACTACCTACTAACATTCTATCCTAACTCTCCTATCTAAGGTCTTGTCCTCAGTTTAAGATGCACTATGTCCTGTCCAATCACCTCTTCCCAATACTTCTTCTGTCTACCTCTTAACTCTCAAACCTACCTCAACCTCTCACACCTCCTCATTGGGGCATCTATACATCTTTTCTTCACATGCCCGAATCATCTCAACCTCGCTTCTTCATTTTGTCCATGGAGGGCACTTCCACCTTGTCCTGGATATCTTCATTCCTAATCTTATATCTCCTAGATTGCTCACATATCCATCTCACTGTCATGATTTCCGCCACTCTTTTGAACATAGAGTTCTTAACTAGCCAACAATCCGCCTTGTACAGCATAGTATGCCTAACTACTACTCTGTTGAACTTACATTTAAGTTATAGTGGTACATTCTTGTCACACAGGACTCCGGAGACGAGCCTCCATTTTGTCCACCCTGCTCCTATACGATGTGAGATCTCCCATTTCCTTGATTAAAGACCCAAGATACTTGAAGCGCTCTCTCTTTTGCTACTTAGGACTCTCCTAAGTATGCATTGTAATTGTTGTTGTGTTCTCTGTGGCTTGTTTGCTCTTGTTATGTTACTAATCTTTCATTTTTCTTTTTAAGAATTACATTCTTCTGGTGTGTCGTTGTCTTCTTTTTGTTAGTCCTTTCAGGCTTATCTTCTAGTTCTCTCGTCTACTCATTCTTGCTGTCGACATGTCAAAACCCAAAAACTGTAAGGTGTGACCTGGGTTGACTTTACCAGGCGAGCCCTGTACCTGATGCTAAGACAAAGTAAACAATTATAACCACTAAATATAATATAACAGAATATGAACTATCTTTATCCCACTCAGCCAGTATTGTCAAACCTGGTCAGAGAACACATTGCAGGAGCTGCACATGGTTAGATGTAATGCAAAAAGTCGTCTTTGTTTCCTCCTTCATTAGAATTGAAGAGAAGCCTTCGATGTGGTGAGTGGCAGAAAAATCAATGGTTGTAGTGGCACAAAGTGTCTTTTCTAGCAATCAATCAAGCTGGAATGGGTCGTGGAAGACTTAAGTTGAATCCCAATAGAGGCAGAAAATGGCAGGTGATTCTTCTCTTATGTCTTAAGCCTTGGTGGACGGAGTTACCCTCACTTGTGTTGGTATAAGGAAGCAGGTCACGGTTGAATTAGTTGAGGTGCGCGTATGGTGGCCTGGACACCACATCCATTTTTTTTAAAAGCGTTGCAGTGTACAACTGAATTTCAGGGGAACAAATTCTGCAGAATTCATGCTACTGTTTCCTCTCGAGTTTGTTGATCAATGGATGAGTGACAACCACCACATGCTGCTTCTTGTGGGATGGGCCTTCCAATATGAGTACATGATTAATGTTTTTAGCCTTCTCTTGAATTTGGTTTTGCACTTAAATTTGCCTTGGGAGATTTACACGATATAAACTTCTCAGCCTTTATCTATCTTACATCTCTGATTTTAACCTAAAATTTCAGGCAGCCTCAATGCAGTATCTGGACTAATCCTTGTTTCCAGTTTCCTTCTCTATTTTGTATCTTCCAACTTTTGGCCTCCTTTAGCAACTAAAACTGATTGGGTCTGCAGTTGGTAACATTTTGAATCTTTGTTCCACAGGTGTGAATCATTCATCCAGAGAGAAACCGAGTTGAAACGTACAGTATGTAGCACTTCCATGAGGAGCATGTGTTTGATACTTTTAACTTTTCTTTTAAGTTATGCTTTTGAAATTATGCGTCCTTATATCTGACATAATTGACACAGATAGAGGAGCTGGAGAAAGAGTTAGAGGATACTAAAAAGAAATCTTCCGAGCTTTCTTCGCGTCTGGAAAGTCAGAAAAAGCTTAAACTTTTGAAACAACTTGGACAGAAAGCATAGCAAAGGGTCTTATCCTCTTGTGAATTGTATGCATTCAGCTGGACCTTGACGAATTGATAACCATAGGCCTCTCAATACCTCATCCAGGAAATCCTCAATTTCATCTCTTGGTTTCCTTCCCCCCCGTCTTTTGTTGAATTTTATACATGGGGTTTTACTTAACTTGTCCCGCATTCCCTTTTGAATTTTATACAGCAAATTCTATAGGCTCACAAGTCCCCTGAATTATTGTACTATTTAATTTCATTTGTATGATGATTTCAGTTTATGCTCCCCCACCCTCACCCCCTGCAAAAGGATGAAGTAATTATCATCAACACAGGCGCATTAGATTGGTTTGTGTTTCTTCAATTACACATTTTTTTCATTTAAAGGAAAACTAAAAAACCTTCTCCCCTCTAAGCTAGGTTTCATTAAAAAAAGAAGAAGAGAAGAATAATCCTTTTCTTGATGAATAAAGTTCTACGCTTTGGAGTATGTGAAGTAAAGGTGGAAGAGAATGCTTCTCAGGTCAGTAAGTTCTTTTGTATTGGTGACTTTAGCACGCAGGTACGGAGTCATTCTGATCAAATAACCTTTGTTAGTTTCGTATTGTTTGCTAGCTTGGGAGCATGACCCCCATTTACCAAGATTTGCTATATGACAAGCTTTTCCAGAACTACGACGACAAATCTCCAGTTGTCTCTTCCACGAGTTTGCAATTAGGGTGATCTTTTTAACAACTGACCTCCAGACGTGATTCTCTTCTGTGCTTGCTAAAGCTACGTTTTCCATGTGCTTAGATTTCTTTACTAACAATATATACTTTCCGTATCTTGTCATTCCTTGTGCACCAAAATTATGCAACTAGTTTCTTGCACACATCTGAAGTTGGGTATGCGTAGGCATGGTAGCTTTACCATAGTATTGATACAGATTGTGTCCAAGGCACATCTCCAGATTATCGAAAAATCCCTAATTCTTATTACGTTGTCCTGTAGACATTCTTTTTAGATATACACACAGAGTGATAAACCAAGTACCTGATAGCTGCATTGAGCTAACGGTAAGTCTTGGAGAAATGTCCAGGACAGGAACAAATAATAGGATATACTATGATATGCCGATGATGCATAGCTCTGCCGTGTTTGGCTGCATTTGACAGGAGAAGTTGCTGATAATCCTTTTATGGTTCTCCCATCATTTTGCCCCCCTACTAACAACCATCCTTAAGAAAACTCGTTATATAGTTTGTCCTCCTCTTCAATTGGTACTCTATCCCCTTCCTTTGATAATAAAGGGAAAGATTGTAAAACAAGTGAGCCAGATCGAATGAATGTTTTGTACTAATATAAGAAAATATGTTCTGACAATTGATACATGGTGAATTATGAGGCGCTTTCCTTGATAGCAACCACTATTCTTCACCATACTTATTCATACCCAATTATCATATACACTAATACCATCTCCATCCAAGAAACAACAGGAACTTCTTATAATTGACACAATAAAAAAACATATTCAAGTTTAAACATCATCAACAACAATATAATCTCACAGTGGAGTATGGAAAGATAAGATAAGATATACAGCACGTTAAACTTACCCTTGCCTTTGCCTTTCGTGGGAATAAATAGAGAAATTGTTTTTTATGGGGCCTCCATTCAAAAACGTTGTAAGTAGAGAAGAATTATATGCACAAAACAGTCAAATTGGAAAGAGTATTTGGGTATTCTTTTGGAAGAAGAGTGACACAAATAAAAAAATTGTGTGATAGTTATAGCAATTTATTACAATGCTTTCAAGATTTGTAAGATGGTAAGATCATAACTTCTCAACCCAGTTTTACTGGGCCAGAATGTAGAAGCGGGTTGACCCGGAAAAAAAAATCAAGCCGTAGTCAAACGTTGCAACTCAGTTCTTCATTGAAGTTAAGAAGGGTAGAACACTTTCTCCTTCCGAGTCACTGATCAGCAAGAAGAAGAAGATGAGGAAACGCGATTTAGCTATTCTGATGCTATCTGCTTTCGCTATTTTCTTCTCTCTTCAGGTAAAATTCATTTCTCTATTCAACCCCATTTTCATACTGCTAGAAAAATCTCCGATCTTCAAAAACCCTAGCGTCTTTGATATCACTTTCCCTAATTGAAAAAAATCATACTTTAAACTGATTTTATTGTCTATTGGCTGTTAATTCCAGCACGAAGGTGATTTATCGTTCAAGGAGGCATGGTATCATCTTTTCGAAGAGTATCCCATCAAATACGAGGCTGAGCGTCTTCCTCCCCCAATTGTTGCCGATCTCAACGGTGATGGAAAGAAAGAGGTCCTTGTCGCCACTCATGATGCCAAAATTCAGGTGATTTTCTACATTACAATCCCATTGGATCAGATACGGATTAAGAATTTACTGTCAGTGGGTGGGTTCCGACTGGTGCATTTACATTACCTGTATATAATACGTAGAAAATTTGGTTTGGTTAATTAGATAGAAAGGGCTGAGCTAAAACCTACTAGGCTTTGCGGCTACCTACTTTTCCACTTATATGATGCAGAAGAGTACTGCTGACATTTGAATAGAAGGAACTAGGAGAGTAGAGATTCTTGTACCCTGGCCGTCGGGAAAAATCTGTGGCTGCGGCTGCGGCTGTGACTGTGACTGCACTGATGAATTAGTCTTAATCTGCCCTTGCATTAGGTCTTTGATTTATTTTTGTGCCTGGACCGTATGCTAGAATTAACAATTACTGAGCAGCATTTTTTGGCGTGGAGTAGACTTCTTAATCAATTTTTGGATGGAGCTTAATCTAATTTTTTTGCTGAAAAGTTTCTTGTCTGTCGTTTGGTTTCTTATCATATGGCATATGGGTATTGGCTAGGTTTTGGAACCACATTCTAGGCGTGTTGATGAAGGTTTCAGTGAAGCACGTTTGCTCGCAGAGGTGTCCCTCTTGCCCGATAAAATTCGTATTGTCTCAGGAAGACGAGCGGTAGCGATGGCCACTGGTGTGATAGATAGAAACTATAATCACAGGGAGCCTCGGAAACAGGTCCTAGTTGTTGTTACCTCAGGTTGGTCTGTGATGTGTTTCGATCACAATCTTAATAAGCTATGGGAGGTCAACTTGCAGGTGATTTTATGCATGTAGATTCTCACATTTTGACTTACAGTGACCTCTGATATACTTTGTGATAAGCTGATGTTCTATTCGTTCTTCCTGGTTTATTCATTCAGGAGGATTTTCCACATAATGCTCATCACAGGGAGATAGCAATTTCCATAAGTAATTATACTGTAAAGCACGGAGATTCAGGCTTGGTGATTGTTGGCGGACGGATGGAAATGCAGCCTCATGTATGTAATTCGCCTATATGTTTTCTAGAAGTGATCAACCCTGTAAGAATGTAATTTTGAATACAACTTAAGGTAGTATTTACAAAGTAAAAAATCTCAGAAGGAAATACAGCTTTATATGATTCAATGACACATGTAGCATTTGTTAGCTAGTCTCTTACCCCTACTGTAGTTTTTCTTTGAGTAAGTAAAACATCTGGAGCTAAATTTCTCTCAAGTTACATCCTTTCCCTTTTCAGATGCATATTGATCCATTTGAAGAGATTGAAATGGCTGAGAAAAGTGCAGAGCAGCATAGAAGAAGTGCTGCTGAGAAGGAGGTAAACATTCATGCCGTTTTCTATACACGTTTCTTCTTGCTCGTCTTACAGTCACTATTATGTATAGCCATGCTTTATTTTTGTTCCCAAATCATCACAGAAGCATAATATCATTGTATCAATCATGTTGTTATTTGGAGAAGAAAGAAATAGAATACGGAATATGTGCTCTTCGCTTGCATATTAAGGTCGAGAAGAGATGTAAAAGAAAAACTTAAGTGTCGTGGCTTTCACTCAAGGAGTCTGACTTGAAAATGACTTATATCAGTTCTTGTCGTCTAAGCCTGTAAAATGACTATCCCTTTCGTATTTCCGATTTCGCCCTTTCAAATTTCTGGTCTGATCAAATAAGAAAAGTAGTTATCTCTCTTTGTCAAATTAAATATCACAGAGAATTATTGTAGATACTTTCACTAGTCCACATGACCCTGCTTCTCATTGAAATACTAATAGCTCTCCATGTGCAAAAAGTCTGAGCTTGGACCTTATTCTTCGCCACTTCTTATGATTTTGTATTAAGGTCCTTGGTGAATTGCTTTTTTTAAAAAAAAAAAACTGGTAACTTCGCATTCCTCAGCATTAAGGGTATGTTGGCCACCTACAAATATTTACATTTACTGAAAGTAATTACAGAAGTCATATAAAGTCCACCAACTGAACTTCCTCTTCTATATATTGCTCTTTACACCAAAAACATAAAGAAGTGATAAGCTTCTACTTGATCTTTCGTATTTTACATTCTGTGCCTTCAAAAATTCTTTCATTTCTTTTCTTCCAAATGTTACACCAAATGCAGGTAGGTATTATTTCCACCATATCTTTTGACTCTTGCTTTCTTCCATTCTAATCCCACAACTTAGAAGGTCTCCAGTATGTTCTGGCATAGATCAGTTCACCTTAGCCATATTGATAAATTATGCCCACACTCATGTTGTCACTCTACAATGAAAAAAAGGTGATTGTTTGTCTCTAAGGCCTCCTTACATAATGAGCACCTTGAAGCAATGCAAATTCCCCTTTTCTTGTAATGCCTCATGAGTCAGACGGAGAGGTCCTGGCTACCAGCCAGGTGAAGCACTTCACCTTTGTTGGTACCACACTCTTCCAAATAGATTTCCAGGGTCCTTGGTGAAGTACTTTTAAACATGCGATTTTTAAGATGATAGTGCTCATGAATTGTGATTCACATGTGTTAGTGTACCTCCATATAATTAAGGAGAATGGAGAAATCACAATCAATATGCCTGTTATTCCCTATTTTTGTGTGTGGAGTTTTTGTTTGTTGGAGGAGGGAATGCTGAAAATGAAGCATCAGTTCCTTTGTGAGAGGTTGTTTATATTCAGTTTTATTGTTATCTTCTTTTCATGAATTTTATTGTTTCTTTATATGTATATATACACACACACACACACACTTATGGTAACAAGGTATTCCTAGGCATCCTTTTTATCTAGTTCTAAAATTTGACATACTTGTTCAACCCAGGCGTCGGAGAATTCAGGAGTTGTGGATTTACGCCATTTTGCCCTTTATGCACTTGCTGGTCGGACCGGCCAACTACGTTGGAGCAGGAAGATAGAGGTTTCCCACTAACTATCCGTCCCATAATAGGAACCTTTTCTGTTTCATGTTATTATTTTTTTCCGAAGGAATAAAGATCATTTTAGTAGTGTCCCTTATTTTCCTTTTGTGATTTGTTGTTTTCCGTTAGTTCTAGAATACCTTTCAGGTCTGATATTTGGTTAAGTGTGTATATCCTAGAGTTATCTGTACCATAGACCAATGTTATAGTTTGTAATTGCATCATTGCTGGTCTGCTATTTGTTGAAAAAGGGCACCATTGAGTTAATGTCAATTTGGAATTGAATATCTTGTCAGAGCTAGCTAGATTGTTTGCGAAAATCTTACACATGCTGATACAACTTGAATTTACTGGGTTTTTTTTTTTAGCTTAAGAGTTTGTGATGTGAACTTGGTCAGTTTGGGTATGACTAAACTTGAGAGAAGATTTTGAGATATTTAATCTATTAATGATCTTCCTTTCCTTTTTTTTCCTCCTGATATTGCAGAATATTCAATCGCCATCTTCTGATGAATCTCTTCTGATTCCACAACATAATTACAAACTTGATGCTCATGCTTTGAACAGTCGTCATCCTGGGGAGGTATGGCAACATACTAGCTCGATTTTGAATGCCTTAATTACCTAACAATGTGAAGCCAGTTTCTATAGAAAGTTCAGAACTAAGAACTTTCAAGGACCAACAAATGTTATCTTTCCCTACTATTTCTGCTTGCTTGTTGAACAATGTTTTATTCAACTCAATAAACATATTCATCTCTAAGCTAACTTGAATTGTTTGCAATACTAGTTCGAATGTCGGGAATTTAGAGAATCTATTCTTGGAGTTATGCCACATAACTGGGTGAGTATGTCATCTTATTGTTCCATTCTGCTAGTCATTGTGACGTATGTTGGTGGTTGTGTTAATTAATATGGCATGTTCTTTTGGACCAGGATCGGCGAGAAGACACCAGATTAAAGTTGGCACACTTCAGGCGACACAAAAGGAAGGCGGTTAAGAAAGTACCTGGGAAGTCCATTACTTACCCTTTCCAGAAGCCTGAGGAAAAGCATCCTCCTGGGAAGGACACTACCAAAAGAATCTCAAATGCTATAGGAAAGGCAGTAAATTATGCAAAATCGGCAAAACCCAAAAAGGTGATGGTTTACTGTTATTTTAGTACTCTTTGCTCTCACCTTTTTTCTTCAGAATGTCTTGTATTGTATGTTGCTTTTGGCATGTAGAGATAGTCAGTAGAGGTGAGATTATACAAAAACTGGATTAAGCACTTCTAGGCCAGGTAGTGGTTGCTAAAGATTGAGCGAGAGAGCTCTAAAATCTGGAAAGGAAATTCTGAAACAAAAATGTTTCTACTAGCCCTCTAAAATTGTAACCTACTTTCCTTGTATGCTTCTATTATTATAAAATGATTGTGGTTCATTTCCTTACTGCATCAAGAAATGAACAATTAACTCCGGATCTTCATCTCCATTTAGACTGTAACATCTTTTCCAAGGTTATAAATATTGCTCACTAAAACAGTGCCTGTTTTGTGAAGAAACTGTATTTCTATGGAACATCTGATGGAGCAACTGTTTCCAGCTGGCAATTAATTAGAAGTTAGAATCATTCATAGATAATAAGCTAGACTTAATTGGGTAAAATTGAGAATATTTTGACTATACTGCGTTCCTCAAAACATATCAGCACTCGATCACATTATCCATTCTCAGCTTTTTCTTTTGTGCAGCCTTCGCCCTATATACCTACTATTACCAATTATACCCAGCTTTGGTGGGTCCCTAACGTTGTCGTGGCTCATGAGAAGGAAGGGATTGAAGCTGTTCATATAGCAACAGGACGTACTGTGTGCAAGGTATGAACTGCGGCACATCACAAATCTGACATCGTGTATTGGTGATTCAAGTATTGCTGTGTATATGTACAACATTCTGGTTGATAAAAGTTCTTGATTGCATTGCCTGAGTAAACGGGATCTCGGATAGTAGCTGTCTAATAATTGCTAAGCATACTGCAATATCTTATTTTTCCATAGAATATGCAAAATACCATGAACACCTAGAATTTTTCTTTTACACTTTCTTATACCAGAAGATTCTTTACGAGGGAACTCAAGATCCTTTTCACCCTTCATCTTCTTGTCTATTAGCTCATGTCTAATGTGAAGTCATGATTTCACCAGCTTCACCTCCTAGAAGGCGGGCTTCATGCAGATATTAATGGTGATGGAGTGTTGGACCATGTCCAGGTAACATACAACTTTTGATGTATGACGTTCTTCTTTCTCCATTTCCAATTGAAATGATTGTTTCAATTCAAGGTGTGAAATATGGTCATGTTTGTCAAGCATTTTCGTTTTGTTACTTTCTTCTTTTTCAGATTGAAATGAACTATATTGTCCGAGTATCAATTATCAAATTTGGGCTCTAATATAGCGTACTGGATAATCTCTATTAGCTTTGGTATAAGAGCCTTTGCTTAAATGTGAATAAACATGGAATCATGGATAATGAATCTTAGAATAAAGTAGCAAATAGATGCTCCATCAACAAGAAAAACATGTGAAATGCTAGATAAAAACACGCGTAAGATGGATGAAGTTACAAAAGATCTTGGGGACCCCAAATAACAACATAAAATTGCACTCGGGAATTAAGCTTTATAGCACAGAGGTTTATAGAGGAAGAGTATAAAATATGCGCCGAGGATGATATAATTTTGGAGAACACTCTTTTCCTCTTGAACTTATCAGCCATTATGAATGATGTGTATATATTATGCTTGATCGCAAAAAAGAATAAAAATGAGTGAACGACACACATATGAGGATACTGGATGTTAAAACTGAAAGTGAAAAGTATAAATCAATATTAGGAGAGAAACCAATCTTTCCCATATTTCAGAGACCAAAGAACTAGCAGACTAGAATGCAATATAAAGTATTTAGACTCTACATGAATGTTGAAGGGAAAAAATTGGTGGCTCAGTAGTACTGTTATTCTAATAAATCAATCAGCATTCTAATACGAGCACTTTTTTTACATGAACAAGCGTGTTGGTCTAAAGGCAAAAACATGTCCTTTCTTTTCTAATTTTGCTCTTTTGCAGGTTGTGGGGGCCAATGGTGCTGAACAGACTGTTGTTAGTGGATCAATGGAGGTGCTGCGTCCCTGTTGGGCTGTTGCCACCTCTGGTGTTCCAGTGCGAGAACAGCTTTTTAATGCTTCTATTTGTCGTCATTCTCCTTTTAACTTATTCCAGGCTGGTGAATTCTCCAGAGGATTTGGTCACACTTTTGATGCAAGTTCACTGGAGGTAGCAACGCCTATCCTCATCCCCAGAAATGATGGCCATCGACATCGTAAGGGAAGCCATGGAGATGTTGTATTCTTGACAAATCGTGGCGAGGTATTCTCTAAACTTATGAACAAGAGTTTAGTATTAACAGTAACACACAATTGTTTCTTCACAGTGAGTAGTTTGAATCTTGAAAAAATGAGTTCTCTTGCCATGGTCATGCTTAATTTCTTGTCTTCTCTATGATGTTTGGGCACATTCATTTTTATACAATAATTGACTGCTGATTACTTGTTGTACTCATTTCAGGTAACATCGTATTCACCGGGCTTGCATGGACATGGTGCTCTGTGGAATTGGCAGGTATTGACGGGTGCCACATGGTCAAACCTTCAATCGCCAGCGGGGATGATGGAAGCTGGTAAAGTAGTCCCAACCCTAAAGGCATTTCCTCTACGGGTGCATGACAGTCAAGAATTGATCCTTGCAGCAGGAGACCAAGAAGCTGTAATATTATCTCCTGGAGGGAGTGTGTTGACTACTATTGACCTCCCTGCACCTCCCACTCATTCTTTGGTGTCCGAAGACTTCTCAAATGATGGATTAACTGATCTTATCCTTGTCACATCAAGTGGAGTTTATGGTTTCGTTCAAACTAGGCAACCTGGTGCACTCTTCTTTAGCACACTGGTTGGCTGCCTTATAATTGTAATGGGAGTGCTCTTTGTCTCACAGTATCTAAATTCTACAAAGGGAAAACCTAGAGCATCTTCTGGTCAGTGGTGACGAGTGAGACATGCTGAGAGTTTTATAGGGTGGCGTAAGCTATGAGATCCCTGACTTCATGCAGAAAACGAACAAACGGCAATGGGATTTCAGCCATACGCATTGGGGAAGGGCTTTGGTTCGGCCTAAGGGACTGCTTGCAGAGAAAGAGATTGGAACACTGTAAACTTTTAGAGAGCTCTTTTTGTTCTTAGTCCTTATTCTCCTATAGGATTGAGTTGTATATTACTACAACACTTGTTACGTATAAACTATGCCTATTTGGGGTTAGATTAAGGTAAATTTTTCTGTCAACATTTCATCCTTGATGTCGTTTTTCACTTATCTCCAAATGTTACAAGGACGATTATCTGGGTGCACTATATACATCTTGCTCAAATATATGCATTTTTGTACTCATCTACCCCATGTCTAGGTTGATTGGTTCGTCTGTAAACAGACTCCAGTGTGGCATGTATTATTAATTTCTGTCCAATCTAAAAGGAAAGACGATTCAATTCTTTTCTGATTAAACATTTCAAAACATATATTGTTCTCTCGAGAAAACGTCATAAATAGTCCTTTAACTATAGGAGTAGGTCTAAAATGGTCCCTTAGCTATACTTTTGTCGGGTTTAGTCCTTCAACTATTTAAAAATTTATCAAAATTGGTCTCTTAACTATACGTTTATCGATTTTAGATCTACTTTTGCAGTTACAAGAAAAAAAATTATTACCCGCAGGAATCGTTCTGTGCTTGTGTAGTTGCCCTAGATAAGTGTGTGAACAGAGTTAACAACTTGGAAGGTTAGAACTTTGGTATATTTTGTTCCATCTCATCAATTTCGCAACAATTGTAATGTTACAGTTCTAATTAAACAAAAAATAATTTTATAAAGAAATAAACCATATTTTGCATCAACTCCCTCCACATTTCACAAAGACAAGACCTTGCTTAAAACAATACACATTAGATTATCTTGGTGTAGACGTTAGACAATATTTACAACAAGACCTACCTTAAAATTCCATGTCAAACTAGATTCGTTTTCGTTCTGGGTAGAGCTCGTCGCACCGGGCTTGCCTAGTACGGGTTACCTCTCTTATGTGGATTGCGAGCTATTGCATAGGAGCAGGGGTTTTACCCTGTGCGCATCCAAGGATAACGGCTGCATGCAGATTTTTCTTGTCATAAAAAAAAAAACTAAATTCGTTTTCTTGCTACTAACATTTATATACAGTTAAGCGTCCTTCTATAATAATGTCGATTGTCAAAAAGTTTATCAAGAGATTTCTTTTGTTTGATGTGCTTTATATAACCATTATTAGCTATAATAAAGAAAAAAAATAAACTGATGGAGAATAAGTGCAACTCTCTTTACCAAAAACATCACAAGAGGAGTTTCTTTTTGTGCTTTCCATTATTCCTAGTCAGTAGACATTTTATTTCTATGCCAGAGAGAGAAAACAAAAAGAATTATCGACCTTGAACCTATTCTTTTTGGGAAAATTGTATGAAAGAGCAAATTATTAATTCAAATTAAATGTTATAGCCATAATTTATTTTATTTGTAATTCGCAGCAAACATCCTATTTTTTTGCCATCTGGTTCGATATACAATTAGTCATTTTCGATATACAATTACCCATTCGGTATACAAATGTATAAAATGCGTTTATGTTTATATAAAGCGAGGGAAAAGTGTATATACAAATACAAATACATATATTTTCATACTATACACTTTTAATTAAACAAATACAGATCTTATTATACAAATTAAAATGTATAAATGAATTTATACAAAACTGAATAATTTGTATAAAATTGTATGTATCTAGCGAATTATACAAATCAAAAGCTCTATAGCAAACATAAAATTTGTTATGGAGCGCAGTTATGCAACCTATAACTATAACATACGAATATGATTTTTATGTTTGCTATATGTGAAAGTTGTTCATTCTTTTTTGTATCAGTTTTTCAAAGAACCGTTCACTTTGACTTTTCTAGTGAGCAATTAGTCTGGCCTTTGAAAAAGGAATAAGATAATTTCACCCCCAAAAAAAATGAAAAGAGAAAATACATACTACTTGTAGATATGCTTATCTATTACTTGGTGACAGATTAACGGTTAAATGGATTTGAATGAGTTAATATGAGATGAATCAAATTAATAAATTATTGCCTATTACTTTTATCTTGTCTAAAGTTATTTGAGATGAAATAAGGTAGGTTAAGATGAGCTAAATAATAAGTTATAGCATAATCCGTCCCACTCTTCTCAATTTTTTATTTAAAAAAAAAAAATTGTTTACGATTCGTCTATTGCCAACAACAACGCACTTCTTGAACGAATATATTTCTATGGAAAAATAGAACGTCTGGTAGAAGTCTTTGCTAAGGATTTTGTGATTACCCAATACTTCAATAGTTATGTATGTAAAACTTACCTCTTATCTTAATAAAGGTAGAAAAGTAGTTTTCAACAGATCCTCATCCAAATGAACAACAAAATTTATTTGATTACCAAAATAAATTAATTCGTTGTATTTAAAAAAAAAGTTATATGGGTATAACACATCACAAATGGGTCTTTTTTACTTAAATATTTTTATAGTTATATGGATTAAATTGCATACTGAACGGGTTAATAATATGCCTAAACTTAAACAAATAAAATATATCATACTTTCCTGAGATAATTTTATCGCCCAATTTAGTGAAATTAATCCAAAGACCTTCTAAGGATTATATATGTACTAGATATTGGACCCCGTGCCAGCACGGGGCCCAATATATGTTACTATTTCTGTTTTAATTTATGTGGTACATATGAAATTTGAAGTTAATCAATTTTTTAGTATGTTTTTATATATTTTAGGTTGCTAATTATTTGTATTTAGAGTATGTTTTACGTAAATATATTAGAAATCACAAGAATTAACAAGTTAATATAAAAAAAATTCATTGACTTTTGAAATTTCATTTGTATCACATAAATCAGGACCGAGTAATATATATGAAAATTACATAAAATGTACTATAACTCACAATAATTAGCAACTTAAAATATCTATATATCTATATTTCTCCCAATTTATGCGGCATAGATGAAATTTTGAAAGTTAACAAAAACTGTTTATATGTTTTGAAATATTTTAAGCTATTAATTATTATGATTTATAATACTTTTTACATAAAAAAATTATTTATATAAAGTATAAAAGAGAAAATTTAGAAAAAGGAAAC
>JAJOOS010023909.1:0-25380 GCA_029582725.1 Solanum chiquidenum
TCTACGTACTATCCATGACTCACTACTTACCTCAGTTATACTTTCTATGTCTTTCCACAATTCCACCTCTCTATTGTTGGAAAACTATATGCACAGCGAAAGCATACCAGAATCTTACTGCTTACATGAATAATAGATAACCAATCGTTTATGCTAGAACACATATAATATGCTAGAACACATAAACATACTGACATATAATTCGATAATTACCTCTTGAAGCGTGAACAAATACCTTCAAGCGAATTGGACTGACCTTCAAGCAAATCTACAAGATAGACAATAGCTATGGTCTTCTACAGTGATCCCAAGTTCACATCCTAACTCTCTCAATACTTGGGTGGACAAGTATGAATAGAAAACTAATTCCTCTATTTTCTAGGTTAGGAGAATCCCTATTTATAGAGATTTCTTCCTAATCCAAAAAGGACTAGAAAACTTAGTTTTTCTAGAAGACTAGAAAAAACCATATTATTTTTCCTTTTCCCATAGAAATAGGATTTGAGTTCTAGTTATATATGGGCACTGGAGGGACCACAAAATTAATTATTGAGGCTTCCTATTATGGAAATAATTTAAATAATTAATTTGAATTTATTCTTACCATAATAAATTACAAATCATTTCACTAGAAATTTGTAATTACACTCCTCTATTTATATATCGTAATTCCCCATTAAACACTTATGTAATTCCCCATGTTAAGATTTCAGATACTAATCAATAAATTAAATTACTGACGAATTTAATTTAATGATTAATTTCCTTTAGAGCACTTCTTAACTTATTTCATGTGTCGGATTCATAAATCCACTTGTAAGATTTGACACGATGAAAACTTATAAGTTTCTCAAAAAGGCATATCAATCAATCTCTATAACGAGACATGGATTCCATCAACTAACTTATTATTTCACCAATATAAATTATTATCATCCAACTTACCAGGCATATTGACCCATCTCAGAATCTCACCTTTTAATAAATCAAAACGATAATTAATATATACAGATCGTAATAGTTATATCAGGATTAAGAATATAAGTACATTTAATAGAATATGTTTTTGTCAGTCAGTCTAAAACAGCTATCTATACTCGGTCCCATTCAATATAAAATGTACTTAGCACAAGAAGTTGGAACTATACCGTTCGCATAATCAGGATAAATTACATATAATCTTGTGCTACAATCGTACCCGATGGCATGTCCAATTTCCATCCTAGATTGTGAACAAAAAACTTTATATTTATAAGAACCGATGATTTAATCCTCTGTGTATAAGCTAAAACTCTACATACTAAATCATCTACTATATAAGTAAATAGACACCATAAACGAATATATGATATATTAAAATTGAGCAAATATAATAAATATTATATCTTAACATATGGTTAATAGTATATATCCCAACAATCTCCCACTTAGACTTTTAACCATCACAATTGTTATAATGTACTATATCTAAATACATGGTTAATAGTATATATCCTAACAATCTCCCACTTAGATGTTTAATCTTGAAATTGTTAGAATACTATGTCTAAACGCATGATTAATATAGTATATATCCTAACATCTATTGCATTACACCTGGCATAATTGAAGTTATTTTGAAGAGCTTATTAAGAAAACTGAACCTCATAATAATTTGTTGAGGATCTAAAACAATCCGTCCTGTCAATTCTTCTTTTCAGAATATTCATATCTTGATGATGAGTTTGTCACTGTATTTTTAAAATTAAGTCTTCTTTTATATTGTCTAGATCTTCTAGAGATTGGAAATATTTCATTAGAGCTATAAATGAAAAGTGATGACTCTTGCTAAGTGATGTTTTTGGTGTTGTTTGATTTTGTTCCGTGAATGCTCCTTCCACCCATTCCTTTGTTGAATCAACACCTGTCGTATTCGGTATTTCCACTGAGGGAGGTCTGATTCTTTTCCTGCAAGGTCTTAAATTCATTCTATGTACTATTTTCTTTACTTGATTGTTGTTTATCCTTTGGTGGTTATTTCCGATTTCAGACCATCTCCTTTACCCACCTTCCATAATTTCTATCCTTTTCATAATTTTTATTTATTTTTCTGGATTTGAAAATTCTCTTTATCAATAGCTTAATTTGCTTCCTCTTTCTTCCCTACTTTTGGGTGTAATTTATTCATTTGATTACCTTTGCTTCCTCTTCTTCGCTCTTTCTTGAATACAATTTCGGATGTAGTGCATAATGTTCTTGTTCATTATGACCATGTAACCTACAATCGACACAATATTTTGAAATATAATCATATTTCATTTAAAGTACGTACGCATTGGATATGACCATTGTTGATGAGTTAAATAAAAAGAAAGTTTTGATAACAGATTTGCATAATTTTCTAATATTGTTGCTCTGATTAAAACATGATGATTGCTTCACAACCCAATATTGCATTCTCCCTTTAGTTTACATTGTTTAGGGACCATCTTTCTTAGTTCTTTTATTTCAGGCATACCATATTAAAACTTATCAATAACTACTATGTATTGTAGATTTTCTTTATATATCATCTGAGTCACTTCCTCTTCATCTCATATATTTTATGTAGGTATGAAATAGGTCTCATAGGGACAACTTTAACAGTAATGAGGCTGGGATGTAATTTGAAGTATAATCTTGGGGCATATTTGTCATTGGATGGGTCTGGCCAAACTCTAGAAGAGGCTGACCTGATAAAGTGATCGTCATTGCCACAAAAAACATGATTGGTAGGCATTATTAGGTTTACCGGCAACTAGGGTAGTTGAAAGCGTTTTCTTATGTTGTAGGGTTGCCTGATACTAATATTGTCTTGTATTGCTTGCTTAACCCATGTCTATCAAGTTTATACTTGTTTCAAAAAAAAATTGTGATGACATACGTTATCTTTTACAGATTCTATGTATTTGGACTACAAATTTTTAGTTAACAACTCAGTAATCATTCTAAGATTATAGTTATAAGATCAAGAGACAGAGAAGAACTAAGACTATCTATTTCTCTGTAATCATCGACTGCCATTCAATGTATATATATACATAATTTATACAATTTGTAGAGTTGCAGTTGCAGTAGGATACAATGCAAGTAATAATAGTTAAAACATATCCGAACACATACTGGAATGGACACACACTAATAATAGTACAAAAATTACTTATACAAGGGTGGATGATGAAAAAGTTATTATATGATGATTCATAATAATAATAATGAAAGGATTGTTATGTGGTGATTAATATGAAGGAATTGTTATAAGTTGATTGGTAATAGTTATTAAGCGAGGATTACTTACTTTAACCACACTTTCTTAGAATAAAAATATGCAAGTACTACATTTCTTAGAATAAAATTCAAAAAATAAGAAAAAGCAATAGGATAAGAGAATTATCACACACATTTTAATGGTATATTATGCGTGTGAGAAATATTTTCAATGTAAGTAACACGATATAATATAATTTATATTTATTTATATAAGAATAGAAATGAGAAAAAGAATAATAATTAATACCTTGGTGGGTGTAATAAGCTTAGAATTATAAGCAGTTGAATAATCCAATATGGTCCACCTACTGAAGCTGTATAGAGGCTTTAGAGCTACCATACATCCCAATGCCTGCCTAACTTGCTCCCTTGCAGACGCTCCACTTTGATTTTCTTCTTCTTTTCCACCTGTAACCAATTAGGTACTCTGTTTATTTATTTTTTAATAAATGAATGTTTTACGCCTAACTATTAGATTGGGCCTAATTTAATTAAATAAGAGGAAATTTCGTAAATATCAAATAAATTTAATTAGGCTCCATAGTAATAGTTTGCTAATTACGATTCGTAGCTACATGCTAGAGAGAGGAGAGAGGCGAACGAGATTGGGAGAAGGAGGAGAGAGGCGAGCGATAGAGGGAAGAGATTGGAGAGAGGCAAATTGTATTTGTATATCTGTTAGATAATTGTATATATGTAACTGGTATACATATGTATCAATGATTGTATTTGTATATCTGCATAATCATATATATATATATATATGTATCTATGTATCAATGTATACAATAGTATTAACAAAATACAATTTGTATCAATGAATAAAATGTATACAATCATATCAATTTGTATTTGTACATGTATATTTTATTGTCATCATTTGTATCAACGAATACATGTGTATTTGTATCACTAAAGAGATCTGTATAGTTGACACTTATAATTTGTACTAGTTTCTCAGCACGTGCGTATCATATAATATAGTACACGATGTTGTAAAATAGAATTAATATTACTAAATTAAAGCTTTTTTAGTAAATAATTATAATTGAAAGAATATTGAACAAGTGATTTCAAATGATTAATACAAATTTTCATAGAGTTAATTATTTTTTTAGACAAAATGACCAGATATCATTAAAACATTTCAAAACGCATTCAATTAAATTTAATATGGGGAGAAAGTGATATTTCTTAAGTAGTATTGTTCTTTACTTTACTCAATTTGGTAAACAAACTTAACCAACAAAACAGAAAAATAATATCAAGATAAAAAAATGATCAACAATAACTTTTCCTCTTGAGGTTACGACATGTAAATGATAGACACCATTTAAGTACAATTATTCTCTTATATATTAATACTTGAAATTTAATATGTGCATGACACTACGATTAGCATAAATATTTTAATATTTTATCTTTAAACGTGATATATCTTTTATAAAATATTATTGTTCAATTAACATTTGAGTAAGTCCATGATATAGATGTAATTTTTTTTAAAAAAGTGTACTTATATAGTGAATATCAATACTTTTATAAGTTATTTATAGAATCTTTTATTTTATTTAAGATCATTTTATGATCAATCACTACTTTCTTATCATTTTTATATAGCTAGCAAAGAGTGTATCTTGTGACATAAAATTTTCTTAGATTAAAATGAATACAAAATAATAGGAAATTCATACTTAAAAAAATTCATACTCAACATAAATATAAGAAAGTAAAAATATGTGGATCAATTCATAGACAATGAAGAAGGAAGACGAAAATATATGTTCATGCTATATTTACCCTAGTGTTTCATTTGATTGAAATCTCTTGCCACCAACACTTTACTTTAATTTTTCCGTTCATTTTTACTTACACATCTATTAAAAAATAATTATTATCATGATTATATTATCATATTATAAGTAAAAGTGAAATCTATTTTAGAAATAGTAGACTTAACATCAAAACTACTAATTCAATGGACTACGTTGATGCCCGATGTATTAGCAAAATTAGGGGAAAACTCGTTCATTTGAGGTTAAAAGAATAAGAAATGGAATTACAAAGAAGAAATATCTTACCCCATTCATGTGCCTTTTTTGTATTTGTTTATTATTATTGTCTCTCCCACATCTTTATCTACTTATTTTATTAGAAAAAATAATCCACAATGTGTGTATTTAAATTCTCTCTCGAATGACAACACAAAAGAAATTATTCAAGAAACAAAATAAGAAAAATAAATGAAAATTCTCGCGTACTATATATAGAAGATTTCTGTGTTAAGCAAAGTTCATAGATAATTGCATATTTCTTTGTTCTCTTCTTTTCTTCTTTAATAGAAAGTCAGTACCTAAATTCTAATGCTAAGAACTTCGACGAAACATATCAATGGATTGGGGATGAATCATTTATGAAAATTTTAACTGATCTCAAATTGTCACAGAAAAGAGATCCCCTAGAATTTATAAGGAGTGAATGGTTGTGATTTATGACTGAAGAAACATGAAGGTAGAAATTGTTGTGACTATTTATAGGAATTAGTCTTTTTTCAATAAATAAAACATGTAGGTTAATTAAAAGAGTATTAATATTCTAAAATGATAGAAATAATATTGATGTATGTATGTGATGACAATCGTCCGAGGAAAATATGAGTGTGAATTGATGAATGATTTGCTACAATTATTTGTTTACCAACTCTTTCTTATGTGGTACATCGAATTTTGTTGGGTTTCAAACTTAATCAAATATTGTAAATACCAGTTGAGATTTTTTAAGAAGAAGAAGAGTAGAAAACCTAAAAAAAATGTAATTTAAAAGTGAGAGAAAACCATCGATTTATAGCTAACAAATAGTAGTATGGATATGTTTTGATTATGCCTTATCAAATAAGTCACAACCCTTCAAAAAAGGCCATGCTCATCGAAAAAGACATAACCCTTTGAAAAAGTCAAAACTCATCGGATTAGGCACAACCCTTTGGTAAAGTCACAACCCTTTGAAAAAATCACAATCCTTGGAAAAGTCACAACTCATCGAAAATGTCACAACCCGTCAATAAAGTCACAACAATTTGGAAAAGTCACAACTCATCGCAAAAGTCACGATCCATTAATGTGAAAAGGATTCAACTTTTAAAATAACATAATTAAATAAATAAAATAAACTGAGTATTTTTAATTGAGGGTATTATAGTAATTCAACATTCAAGTTTGAAGTTCATGCTTTTAAGGTAGTATATATAGATAGATTTGTATAATTGATTGTTATCAATGACTGCTAACTTTTGTATTTGTATAATTTGAGTTTGTATAAGCGAGAGAGACTGGATAGAAAGAAGCGAGAGAGACTGGGCAGATAATTTGTATTTGTATATATAATTGATTGTTGTCATTTTTGTTTGTATAAACGACGGTTAACATTTGTATTTGTATAATTTGTGTTTGTATAAGCAAGAGATTGACTAGACATGGAGAGGAGAGAGGCGAGAGAGATGACTGAAAAAGAGGATAAAAACAAGCGAGATTGAGAGAGGAGAGAGGAGAGAGGAGAGAGGCGAGTGAGAGAAAGAGACGAGATATGTAAATATGGTTAAAGGATAGTCGCGAATGATAATTTATACAAACTGTAGAGTAATTAACTAGAATATTTTTGCTTATCCGTGTAATTTCCCCATTAAATAATGAATACTTACATAAATCTCAATAGTTTAGAAAGTTAATTACTTAGATACACGCTAGTTTGTAAGTTGATTTACATGTATCTGAGATACATTGATGAATCTCGCTCGACTCCCTCCCATCTCACTCACCACTCCCCTATGTATATGGTATCCCAGATACATGCGGATCACACCAAATACATACATATTCATGTATCTAGTGTGTATATAATGTGATTCACATGTATCTGAGATATATAGACAAATCTCGTTCACCTTTATCCTTTTCTGGTTCGCCTCTCTACCTATTTTAATGTATCTAGTAGCAAAAAATATATATCTAGTTGTATAAAACATGTATTTATGTGTATCTGATTTTAATATGATATTATTAATTAGTGATATAAATATAATCATTTTAAACTATAGAGAGAATTAATAGATATGATAAAAATGTTTGTGTAATTAGGCAATTTCCCTTTAAATAAATGCTTTATTCATTCCACTTTACCTCTTTAGCATTTGAAGCTCTAGATATTGAATGAGAACGATAACTTCCTTATATAGTAATAATTTTTGGCGAGACTTTTCTTTTTTAATAAAGATTTTCTTCTCTAAAACTCGAATAAGATTTTTCTATCATTTTGAGATCACTGCTAAAAATCTTACAATAGAGGGAAACAAATTCTTATATACAAAATTCAAGAATCTTATGTCAATTTTTTAGAATTTCTTCTGAAATATATATTAGATGCAGAACTTGTTGTTATTTAAAGTCTTATTTTATTTATATATTTGTGTGTTCTTTGTATTCTAAAATGTATTATGTTATTGAACTTTACTTATCCTGAAAAATTCTTTATCCATGAACAAAAAATTGGATAGACGAGAGAAGTGTACATTGGATCGGATTGGTTCGAATTTCGTAAGTATCAAATTAAATTATTTATGTCGGGTTTTTAAATCTATAAATCATATTAAACTAATAAAAGTCAGGATTTTCAATCTCCGAGCTTTTCAATTTTGTCATGTTTTTGGATTTTTTTCAAATAGAGTGTTCCTACAAACATATAATAAACTTGTGCTTCAAATATTTCTTTAGTCCTACCAAAATGCAAACATTTAATTAGGTGTTTCTTATGAAAATGAGTGATGCCACTATAATATTCAAGAAAAATAATAATGAAATCACAAATTATTTTTTATTACAAATTAATAAGTAATAATAAAAACAATCATAATTTTAAAGTACTAAGTCATGTTAAATTAAGTCTTGATAAAAATTAATTATATGACCATATATTAAAAAAAAGAAGTTTGAAATTTTAATTATTTTAGTCAATGTAAAACTAAATAACATATAATCCAAACTTAAGTGTTCACCCTGAGATGCAAAGATTAATCTAGAAATGGCCACCTCACTTGTAATAAGTATATATAAAAAGAAAACAAGTAAAGGGAATTAAATAGCAAATT
The DNA here is from genome assembly GCA_029582725.1 of Solanum chiquidenum. NCBI lineage: Eukaryota > Viridiplantae > Streptophyta > Magnoliopsida > Solanales > Solanaceae > Solanum > Solanum chiquidenum. Next base: position 8,429 of record JAJOOS010023909.1, read on the forward strand.
AACCTTCATAATAGTGAAGTGGAACATATAGAGGTGACTCTTGCAACTCAGCAAATGTAACAAGCTGCCAAATGAAACTATTTGTCAGTAATAAAATACACATAACTTGAGCATATATAGCTTAATCTAATATGAGATAAAATTAATGTACCTTGTGAATTAAGTTATTTCTCTTGAGAAAATAGAGCATAATGGATCCAAAGATGGGCGTTTCCAACAACCATGCAAACACTTTCACAAGAAACCCGGCCATCCTAGGGGCTGCATATAAATATACTAAAATTGTAATATAATCACAAAAGTAACATATTCAGTGTAGAAAGTCTAAAAATAACACAAATCTTATTACTATTTCAGAGGTGAGGAAATAAAACTATTTCTGATAGACCCTGGTTCAAAACAAAATTTAACTAATTTTCAAATTGCAAATTAAACGTTGTATTAATTTTATTCATGATAACTTAGATCTTAACTAGCTATTAAATGATGTGTAACTTATAAAAAAAAATTACATAAATAAAAAGGAAAACAAAATTTAATTAAGTTAAACAACCTTCTCCAACAATTATGATCAATCAACCATATTTTATGGCCGTTGCCTTTTCATTAAATGCTGAAACGTATACACTATACACCTTTCACCTCCAGGTTTACCACATCCTATCTTCACTTACATCAAGCATTTCATTTTATTATTTTTTGAATTTTCGTTAAGGGGATTAAAATATATATAAAAAAAGTAATTAATTATATAAAAATATTTAATATTTCTAATTTTTCAATGAAAAAAATTCATCTAATGATCAACTTTGTAAAATAAAGATGATTTTAAGGTAGGAGAATTAAATCATAAGAAGATGATTCGTCCTATCCGATCTATTTAATAATTCAAGAACTCATCAATCTCCCATAGTCATACTAAAGAATTTATTTTAATTAAGAAATCAAATAAAAAAAATTAAAACTTAGTAAAATTTGATAGATTGAGTTTTAACCAATTATCTAGCCTAACTCATCTCAATTGATCAAATAACATTTAGGTAAATTAATAACTCATCCGTTTATTCACTCCATCTAAATCCAACCTAATCTATTCATTAATTTAACACCCCATAATAAGATGAAGCAAAAACCAGGACAATCTTTAAAAAATAAAAGTGTATATTATAGAATCATCGAAAAGTTTTAAAAATATTTTCTCCTTTGGTATATATGAGTAAGTTAACATTTTTAATATCAATTGTTGAAGTGATGTGAAAGAGAAAAATGAAAAGAAAGCAATATAATTAGTAAATAAGATGAACCTTTGACGTTGGCTGTGAGATAAAATTGATTACTATTGGGACCAACATCAACATCTTCAACAGCTTTGTAAATATCTCCTTTAGTCTTCAAAAATCCCATTTTTATTTGAGAGAGAGAGAGAGAGAAGAGTGGGTGGAAGTTAGTGGAGAAGAAGAACAAGAAATGGGGTGTTATATATCAAAGTTTTTTATTTATGGGACAAAACAACAATTCAACTTACGTTACCCATGCAAATTTTCTTTCTTTCTTTCTTTCTTTCTTTTTATATACTCAATTCGTTCATTTTTACTTGTCACTTTTTGACTTAACAGACTTATTAAGAAAACAATTATTGATATACATATTTTACCATACTATTCCTATTAAATGATGTTTAATATTAATTTTTTGAAAAAATGATTTAAAGAATAAGTATTTAATGTTGAGGTAAAACGTAGAAAAAATAATTATCTTTTTTTTATATAATAAAAATGACAAATATATTTTAGAAACAAATGACAAAACAAAAATGAACGGACGAGGAACTAACTATTTATAGAGATGTTTTTGTAGTTTTCACTATTAGAGGGGATTCTCTTTGTAAAATCAAAAGTTAGGGAGGGTCCATTCCAATTGTAGAACAAACAATTCTTTTGACATTTTCTAAGCATAAGCGTTACAAACACTGACTAATTTGTCATTTTCCATTTCTCTTTGCTTCTCATTCTTACTCTTTTTTTTTTCTTTTCTTAAAACAACAAAAAATATTACTAGTACATAGCAGGCCAAGTGGCGCACTCATTAATCATCGCTAATTAAGAATTAACAAGAATTATTATCCTTTTTCCTACATTTTTTTCACTTTCTTTAAAAAATTGTATGTAAAAAAACACTTAAAATTTATCCTTTTTACTTTCATCATATTTTTATTTTTCAAATTTTACCGTAATTTTTATTTTATTTTATGGAAATGACCCCATTTGTATCTTTTTTAAAATAAATAAACAAATAAATAAATAAATAAAATGAAAATAGGGCATTGCCCATTTATTAAATAACTAAAAACTGTACCAAAAGGAAATGAGCCATTTGAGGAAAGGAAATAAGACAACAAACAGAAAATGACCCCATTAGTATCATCCCCTTCGACAACCTTATTTATTTATCTTTTCAACAAGCTGTTGCATTCTTTGACACTCTTTGGGAGCAGAGTGACTTAATAAGATTGGAGGCCTAAAGCGAAATTCTAAAAATGGGCCTTAATAATGTTTTTATTTTTTATTTTTTAAAAGAAAAAGCATCATATATATTTTTATTTAAAATTTACTTTTCTAACTTTTTTAAATGCGAAGTCATTAATTACTGTTTTATAATCGATTTGTTTTAGTAATTCCCTTTCAATTGATACTATAGCTAATTCATTCATTCTCTCATGAGACATTATTGATCTTAGATAAGATTTTATCAATTGTAGTTCGAAAAACTTATTTCAATTGAAGCAACAGTTATAGAAATTGTTAACATTATTCTATAAGCAATATATGCATTAGGAAAAGAATCAAGTCTTTTTATTTGATTTCAAGTATTTCCATTAGATCATTATCTTCCACTTGTATTATTTCTCTCAACACTTTTAATTCAAAGAATAAATCTAAACCATTAATATCAAAATAACTATTATGTGTTAAAGAAAGTTCAATGTTAAGACAATATTTTTTAAAATTCTAATCATCTAGAAACCAAAATATTTTCATAGGCTTCCAACTGTTCAAAACAAGATGTATACTTAAGAATTAAGAATATCAACAATAATAAGTTAACAAGAAAAAAATATAAAATAAAGTTGGAATAATAAACCTGGCACGAATTTGATAAGTTGATATAACAATATCGAAATAGTATTGCGTTCCTTCAATATAATGATTGCTTGTCGCACTTCTTGAGATTTTGAAGAAGATACTCAAAAGCAAATTTTATGTTTTTTTCAACTTGTAAGCAACAGTAAATCAAAAGATTTTGTAGGACAGAGTTCAATATTGAGAATAAAAAAAATAAAAAAGATGAATATAAGGTAAATAATAATATAAGGTCAAATTCTTAAAAATAACCAAGAAAGCACAATTTCCCACATAAGGAAATTATTCTCCAAAAATGTTTCGTTCACTTTCCTAAAGTGGGAAAACTAACAACATTTCTTTTTTACTTCTTACACATTTTTTTATAATTTAAAAGTACATATAATTTTTTTCTATAATATGTATAAGTACTTTTTAAAAAAATAATGAGGGCCCCCAAAAATATTGGGGCCCAAGCGATGGCTTTAGTGGCCTAGTGGTTAAGACGGCCCTGTTTGGGAGTTGATCTGTCTAGAAGAAAATAAAAAGTATTAGAGTTAGCTAATGTTACTTATATATATTCCACAAAATGATAAAGATCAGAGTTAATAAATATAGTTGGGATAGAGGAAGAAAATACTCCATTCGTTCCTATTTATATGTCGTCCTTACTAAAAACAAATGGTTCTGAATACCCCCTCCGTTCCTATTTATATGTCGTCGTTCTATTTTATATGTCATCCTTACTAAAAATAGATGGTCCGTAATATTTGTCATTTCACAAAATCAATGCATAAATGACATTATTCTTCCTATTTTACCCTTTGAAAGTTCTTAGCCTTGAAAATATACAGTTGTCGAACATAGAAAAATTAAGTAATTAATCATGTTCACTGGTCAAATTAATTAATTTAAGTAAATCAATTCATGTTCATTTATAGAAAATCTGACTTCAAGAGAACACTAAATAAGGATACAATGGTAAGCTTACCTAGTTTCTTAAGGGGAGTAAAGCCTAAAATGGTGACGTATAAATAGAAATGGAGGGAGTAGTTGTGTAATACATCGGAAAATGGAATTTGAGTTTGGAAAGGAATTGCAAATTTTGGGTTAACTGATGCAGGATCTACGGTTCGTAGAAGGTTCTATAGGCCGTACAAGGTAGCCATAGGAAGGGTTTCAAAAATTTGGAAAATGTCAAGTCTCTGATGAAGGTTTATGTATGAACATGATGAGCCGTAAGATTTTCTACGGGGCATAGGACGTGCCGTAGAGTTGATACAAACTTGGTGAATTTTGGGAACCTTGGACCTACGGGTCGCGGGGTCTGTTACAGACCGTAGGATGGGTTCCTTGAAAAGGTGTTTGAACTTGGAGGGTTTTAGTCACTTGTCTTCTATGAGTGATGTTTACAAACCATAGAAGAGGTGACGACCCGTAGTAATGATTCATTGACCAGGACGATCCGTAGGAAGACCTACAGGTCGTAGGTCAGAATCGTAGAAGTCACTCGATCGTTTTAAGCAAGGGTATTTTGGTATTTTTCTACCCATCTAACCCCTAAACTACATCGTTTTAGCCTTATAACTACCCATATAGGTCGTAGAAGTAAGAAGGGTTTCAAAAATTTGGAAAATGTCAAGTCTCTGATGATGGTCTATGGATGAACATGATGAGCCGTAAGATTTTCTACGTGACATAAGAAGTGCCGTAGAGTTGATACAGACTTGGGTGAATATTTGGAACCTTGGACCTATGGGTCGTGGGATCTGTTACAGATCGTAGGATGGGTTCCGTGAAAAGGTGTTTGGACTTGGAAGGTTTTAGTCACTTGGCTTCTATGAATGTTGTTTACGAGCCATAGAAGAGGTGACGACCCGTAGTAATGATTCGTTGAAATTGTCCAGGATTTTTAAGTCCTAATAAGTTATTCTACCTTAGACCAGGATGGTCCATAGGAAGACCTACATGTCGTAGGTCAGAACCGTAGAAGTCACTCGATAGTTTTAAGCAAGGGTATTTTGGTATTTTCTTACCAATAAAACTCCTAAACTACATCATTTTAGCCTTATAACTACCCATATGCTGATTTTTACCCTCACCGCTAAGTCTAATTTCTCTCTTTCACTAAAAATCTCCCAAATCCCTCAAGTCTTCTTCTTCAAATTCTCTCAAGAGCTCCAAGGTGAAGAGCAAGGGTTTCAAGCTTCAAGGTCTCATTCTTCTTGGATTCTTAGGGCGTTTATTATCAAGGTATGTGTGAATTCACCAATGGATCCCTTTAATTCATTGGGTCCCAAAAGAATCTCAATCTTCTAATTTGATTTAAGCCCATTCTATTAGGGTTTCATGCAATTTTCCATGGGTCCTATTTATTATGAGTCAATTGTTTACATTCAATCTTACTATGCATGATTTAATTTAATTACATGAATTTCAATTGATTTCATAGGGACCCACACCTATGCTTGAACTTGAATTATGAACAATGCTTATGAAATTATGACCTATGATCATGAATTTGATTAAGGATTTATGCACGTTTTATGAAAAAAATAATTTATGACTAAAAAATGCTTATAAAGTGTCAATGGTTTGTGAAAGGTTTTCTCGTAATTGAATAAAACCATGATTTAGATGCTTATAAAGGTAAGTGTTTACTATGAAAGTTTTACAAAATCTTGATTTGAAATGAGCTACTCTATTATGACTTATAATTTGATTGGTAATCTTAATTGTTGCCTATCCAAGTATTTTGATATGAATATGATTATGTCTTTTTCATTGAGATTGCTTAGCACCGAGAGTACTTTGGAATGAAGACCCTACATACTGCTAGTAGAGGTTTGGTCTTTAGTAGAAATTCTCTTGTCCATAACTACGTGCCCACGTAGGATTGTCTCAATTGACCTAAGCTAGTGGATTCACTTTAGCAAAGAATGAATGTGACATAATTTTACCTTGGCAAGTAGATTCTTCTTTTCGGTGTGAGGGTCATGGCAGATTCCATGTTATAGCTCACAGTTAATGGTAAATATCCCACAAATGAATAATGTTTTCTTCAAAGGTTTAATGAAAGTCTCTCAAATAGTTTTAAGTATGCATTGACTTCGTATATGATTTATGATTTCTTTCTAAAAGCTTTTATTTCATTTTACTTTGTCTTGCATATCATGTTTAAGTTCATCATGTTATCATGCCTACATTTTATGAATTTCCCCATACTAAGTACATTCATTGTAATAATACATACTTTTGCCTATATTGTCTCATAATATAGGATCCAATGCTCCTCCTTCAACTCGTGGTTAGCTTGGACTACTTTGTTCGTACCGTGGATTGGTGAGTCCTCATGCTTCGAGGACAATACCATTGTTGATTTATTTATCTTATTGTCTTTTGTTTCAGACTTGTATGTGGTGTATGAGTTATGTCCCAACCACTCTTATGATGTTTAGAAAGGCTATGTCAGACTAAGTTTGGTTTTCCGCACTTATGTTCAGATTTCTTTCATGATATAAGACTTATGTTGCCTACTCTCTCTTGTGTTGTATTTTTTAACGTTATGCTTATGTCAAGTGGCTTGTTTAGGGCCTCTCAGAGTTCTATTCTCCTTGTAACACCTAAGGGGTACTTTGGGTCGTGACAAACTTGGTATTTAGAGCATCCGGTTTTAGTAAGATTCTAGGATGTCTGACAAGCCGCGTTGAGTAGAGTCCTATTCATGCGTGTGAAGTGTGCCACATTTATGAATTGGAGGCTACATACCATTTAGGAAAATTCACTTTTTTCACTACTCTAAAGTCGTGCGATAGAGTTTATCTATATATAGGTTTTTCTCCTAACTCTTGTCCGATGCTTTTCAGGATATGCCTCCTCGAAGAGCTAACACAAAAAAGAATGTGGCACCCGAGGTTCCTCAAGTGCCGGTCAATACTTTGTCCGAGCAAGTAACTCATGCCAAATTCTGAGCCACTTTTCAAGTGTTGGCTCAAGCTATGTGTCACGATCCAGGGGTACCGCCTAGATGTAACATGGCATACAAGACCCCGAGAGTCCTCATATAAGCCACTTAGCTTTCATAGTCAAGATAATAGAAATTAATAAGATTTAAAACATTTCAACATAACAAATGTTTTTAATTACAAAGTGGAAGTATAATACACTTGTCTCAAGAACCATCTAATACAATAGGATCTCGGGACACATTTCATACAACATTGTTCAAAACTCAAATGAAAAGAACATAAGGAAAGTAGTGGCCAAATCCTCGGATGAATGAGGACTCACAAATCTTCAACTCTTCTTCTAGTATAGATCCTACCCACGGGGATGAGAGTCGGGAATGCCAGACCCTATATTTGGATAAGAAAGTAGGTAAGAATATGCGTTAGTACAAAAATGTACTAAATATGATAACTTGCGTAAACATAACATAAATGTTAGACAACATAAGTCATAAAGCATAGTCAATGCACATAATAGATCATTTCACATATAAGGCGTACTTCTTGAAGTAACCTCAATTCATACATAGTCAAGACATGGGTAATCCGCCACTACTCTTACTCATCATGGAAGGTGAACTCAAGCAACAATCCAAGCTCATCACCCATTATAACATATCCTATCTTATCTTTTAAATACATGGGGAATCGCCTCATGCCTTGCTATAAAGGAACATGGGTAATCGCCTCTAGCCCTTCTTACTTTGGGATCATGGGTAGTCTCCTCTTGTCTCTCTTACTACAGGATCATGGGTAGTCGCCTCTTGTCCAACATACTTTAGGATAATGGGTAGTCGACTCTTGTCCTTTCATCTTGTGACATGGGTATTCACTTCTTGTCTTTCTATCATATGACATGGGTACTCGCCTCTTGTCTTTTACTTAGGATCATAGGTATTCAATTCTAGTCCAACTCTAAGGAATATGGGTAATCGCCTCATATTCTTCTCATTAGAGGTCATGGGTAATCGCCTCTAGCCTCATCACTTTCACATTTCCTAAGCTTAGATTCATTTTAGGTGAAAAATCCTTTCAACCTTAAATCATTCAATGTGAGAACACCTTTCACATTCATACATAAGAAAATCATGTCGGAAAGATCCCTTCCACAACAAGTACATCAATAATCAATAATTCATAACATATGCTTCACTCTCAAAGCAATTTATAACATAATCATAAAATATGCTTCAGTCTCAAAGAAATACATATCACATCTTATTTATCCCATAAGAATGCACATAAATCCATAAATTCTCCTTTCATAGGGTAACACCCATTTACAACAATTTCATCCTAGAAACACGGGTTAAGCATGGTACATGGGAATTAATCATAAAAGCATGTAATACTCTCAATTCATGCATAATAAATCATAATTCAATCAATTGAATCAACATTCATAAAGACCCATAACTTAGAAGAAAACCTTAACTCAAATTGGGGAATTTCTACTTTTCAATTGGAGAATTTAGGATCTCCATGGATGCAAGGATTCCATGGATGAAAATCTATCATACCTTGCTATCGAAGCCCATAAACAATTGGAGAATGGATACTTGACCTTGAACCCTAGCTTGAACCCTTCTTCTTCTTCAAGTTCTAGAGTGAGAAATATTTTGGAGAGGAGACTTATCTTCTTTTAGAAATTTGAGAGAATGATTTCTATTTAGGGGAATTTGGGGTTAAAATGTATATATATGGGTCCTAGGCATAGGCAAAATGATACATATTAGGCTAGAATAATAAGGAAAAGACCCAACAACCCCTAAAATTAACTACCGAACTACCACTCATGGGCCACGACTGACGCACCATGGACAGACCGATGGTCCATCCTGCACAACCGTCACTGGATTCTGAAACATGGATTTTGGGGTCTGGACCACGGACCCTCAACCACGGACCATGGACCTGCTGACGGTCCGTTGGTCCAACCGCGGTTCCAAGATTTCTAGGTAGTCTTTGGGTGCCCATCCACGGACCAGACCTAAGGTCCGTGGTCGACTTCAAGGGCCGTGGTTGGCCTCCATCGATGGCACCTGGAATTTCTGAAAATTTGCTATGTCGCCCTTTTTCGAATCTGGGGTGTTACACTATGATGACCCAAGCTAATAGGGAGGCTATTGCTCTTGTGAACCTAAATGTGGGGATGGTAGTGATAAAGGTGAGATACTTCACTAGGATGAATCCCCCGAAGTTTCATGGGTCGAAAGTTTGTGATGATCCTCAAGAGTTTGTTGATGAGATATATAATATAGTAGAAATTGTAGGAGTATCAACGGCAGAAAAGACGGAATCAGCCGCTTACCAACTCAAGGGTGTTGCTCAAGTTTGGTTCAACCAATGGAAGAAATAAAGAGTTATTGATGCAGGTTCTTGATTAGGAGAAATTCAAAGGAGCTTTTATTGATCGTTTCTTTCCTCTGGAGATGAGAGTAGAAAATGTTCTTGAGTACATTAATATTCGTCAAGGAAACATGAGTGTGAAAGAGTATGCTTTAAAGGTTACTAAATTGTCTAAGTAGTCTCAGACTATGATTGATGACTCTAGGGCAATGATACGTAAGTTTGTGTCGGATGTGTTTGAAATAGTGGTCAAGGAGTGTTGTACTACCATGTTGATAAAAAAGATGGGTATCTCTCATTTGATGATACATGCCTAATAAATTGAATAGGAGAAGCTAAAAGAGAAGTCTAGGGAGTCAAACAGGGCAAGGACCAGTGATGGTGACTTTTCTCATTCTAGGTCTTGTGGACATGGTCGTCCTCAATTTCGGCAAAGGTTTTCCGGTTAAGGTTCTTCAAATTCTCTAGCTCCCAAGTTCAACAAAGATAAGGTATTTAACCCTAAGCCTCAAGGACGTGGTGGAAATGTATCTTCTATTCCCACTTTCCAAAATTGTGGAAAGAGTCACTCGGGAAAATGCTTAGCCGATACGGATGTTTTCTATGGGTGCGGAAAATTTGTCACAACATGAGAGATTGTCCATTGCAAACTACTAAGAAAAAGGATTATAGGTAAGCTCAGCCTAGTAGTTCTGGTTTGGTTGCTCCTTGTCATAATAAGTTCTATGTTCTTCAGACTCGACATGATCAAGAGGGTTCTCTAAATGTTTCTAGTGTGTTAAAAGTATTTCATATTGATGTATGTGAAATGCTTGATCCGGTTACTACATTGTCTTTTGTGACTCCTTATGTGGCTATGAGATTTGATGTCGGTCCCGATATTCTTTTAGAACCTTTTTAGTCTCTACACTGGTTTGTGATTCCATTGTTGTTTAATGAGTCTATAAAAAATTGCCTTGTTTGCGTTTCTTACAAAGTTACTCATGTTAATTTAGTATAGCTTAATATGTTAGACTTTGTTGTTATTCTTGGTATGGATCGATTGTCTTCACTCTTGCTATGCTTCCATGGATTGTAGGATTCGATTCGTCATATTCCATGTTTTAAACGAACCTATCTTAGAATGGAAAAGGGGGAAATTCAGCGCCTAAGGGTCAGTTCATATCGTGCCTATATGCTAGGAGAATTATTTCTTAAGGGTTGCATTCACCATCTTGTTTATATTAGGGATAAGGACTCTGAAACGCCTACTCTTGAGTCAGTCCTAATTGTAAATGCATTTCTAGAAGTGTTTTTCTATGATCTTCCTAGTATTCCTCCCTAAAGGGGAATATACTTCAATATTGACTTTCTCCCAGATACGCAACCAATCTCTATTCTTCCTTACCATATGGCCCCGACATAACTTAAAGAATTAAAGAACCAATTGAAGGATTTGTTAGATAAGGGTTTTACTAGACTGAGTATCTCTCCATGGGGTGCTCCGATATTATTTGTTCAAAAGAAGAATGGTTCCCTACGAATGTGAATTTACTATCATCAATTGAATAAGGTTACCATAAATAATAAGTATCCTATTCCAAGGATTTGATGATTTGTCTGATCAAATCTAAGGTACGAGTTTTTTCTCCAAGATTGACCTTCGGTTGGGTTATTACTAATTGAGGGTAAATGAGAGTGACAGTCCGATGATGACTTTTGTCACATTCCGAAGATAGATTTTCAAACTCGGTATGGTCATTATGAATTTTTGGTAATGTCTTTTGGTTTGACTAATGCCCCGACGATATTCATGGACTTAATTATCAGGGTCTTCAAGCAATATCTTTACATGTTTGTGATTGTGTTTATCGATGATATTTTGATTTACTCTCGGAGTGAAGACGAGAATGTTGAGCATTTAAGGATTGTATTGCAAATTCTCAAGGATCGGGAATAGTGTATAAGATTAGCAAATGTGAATTTTGGTTGAGGTCCTCCTTTCTTGGCCACATTTTCTCCGGTGAAGGTATACAAATTGATCCTAAGAAGACTGAGATAGTTAAAAATTGGCCTAGAACGTTATCCACTTCAGATATTTAGAGTTCTTGGGTTTGGATGGTTATTATAGAAGGTTTGTGAAAGGATTTTCCTCTATTTCTTTTCCTTTGACGACATTGACTCAAAAGAAGGTAAAATTCCTATGGTCGGAAGCTTGTGAGAAGAGTTTCCAAGAGCTAAAGGATAGACTCACTTCAACCCTAATATTGATATTACAGAAGGATCAGATGGTTTTGTGGTATATTTTGATGCTTCTTGGATTAGTCTTAACTGTGTTTTGATGCAACATGGGAAAATCATTGCTTATGCTTCAAGGAAATTAAAGGTACATGAGAAGAAGTATCTGACTCATGATTTGGATTTAGTGGCAGTAGTTTTTTCTCTAAAGATTTGGAGGTATTAACTACATGGTGTTCATGTAGATGTGTTTACTGACCACAAGAGCTTGAAGTATGTGTTTACCAAAAAGGACTTGAATCTTTGCCAAAGAAGGTGGCTTGAGTTATTGAAAGATTATGACATGAATGTTCTTTGTCATCCGGGTAATGCAAACGTGGCGGTGGATGTTCTTAGTCGACTATCAATGGGTAGTGTTGGTCATGATGAGGATGGTGAAAAAGAGCTAGTTCATTATGTTCATAGATTGGCTTGATTAGGTTTTCACTTGGTTGATTCTAATGAGGGTGGTGTGATTGTTTAGAACTGTTCGAAATCATCTCTTGTATTGGACGTGAAGTTTAAGCAAAATCTTGATCCGGTTATAGTCGATTTGAAGAAGTAAATTTTTGAAAAATCCATTAAGGAGTTCTCCCAAGGGGGATATAGTGTTCTTCGATACAAAGGTCGGTTATGTGTTCTGAATGTTGATGAGTTAAGGAATGATATTTCAATGGAACCTCACAGTTCTTGATATTTTATTCACTCAAGATCCACCAAAATGTACCACGATTTGTGGGAGGTCTATTGGTGGAATGAGATAAAGAATGATATTGAGGAATTTATTGCTAAATGTCCTAATTGTCAATGATAAAAGTTGCGCATCAATAACCCGATGATTTGGCTCAAGATATTAGCATTCTCTACTTGGAAATGGGAAGATCTAAATATCGACTTCATTACGGGTTTACCTGATACTCTTCGTCAATTTTACTCAATTTGGGTTATTGCAGACTGATTGATGAAGTCGGCTTATTTCCTTTTCATAACTTCATTTTTAATCGAAGAATATGCCAAGATTTATATTCAGGTAATGGCGAGGTTGCATGGAGTGCCCTCACTATTATCTCTGAACATGGTACTCCATTCACATTTCAATTTTGGAGGTCATTCCAAAAGGGTCTTGGTACTGACTTTTACTCCTTAGACCGATGGGCAAGCCGAGCGTACTATTCAGACTTTGGAAGATATGTTGAGGGCTTGCGTGTTTGATTTCAAGGGTAATTGAGATTATCATTTGCCTTTTATTGAGTTTTCCTATAATAATAGCTAACATTCTAGTATCGGGATGGCACCGTTTGAGGCTCTTTATGGTAGGATGTGTAGGCATCCTATTGGTTGATTTGAAGTTGGTGAGTTCACTTTGATAGGGCACGAGTTGGTGCATGAGGCAATGAAAAAGGTTTGACTTATTCGTGAAAGGTTGAAAATGACTCAAAGTCGACAAAAGTTTTATGCCAATGTTAGAAGAAGAGAGCTCAAATTTGATGTGGATGATTGGGTCTACTTGAAAATCTCACTCATGAGGGGTGTGATGAGTGTTTGAAATAAAGAGAAGCTTAGTTCATGTTATGTGGGCCCTTATCATATTTTGAGGTGTATTGACAAGAATGCTTTTCGAATTTGAGTTACCTACCGAATTAGCATTGGCACATCCAATATATTATGTCTTTTTGTTGAAAATGTGTGTTAAATATCCGACATCTGTAGTGCCATTAGAATGTTTGGGAGTTAAAGAAAGTCTTTCATATGAAGAGGTTTCAATTAAAATTTTCGATCGTCAAGTTCGAAAGTCAATAAAAAAGGAAGTCAATTTCATGAAGGTTCTTTAGAGGAATCAATTATGTAACACCTCAGAATTTGGAAAGCCAAAGTTGGAAAGAAATTGTCTCATTGTGGCTACTGGTTGTGTCCTACGAGACCAGTCTATGGTACATAGCAATTTCTATGGGTCGTAGGTGGAACTCCTAGGAATGAGATTGAGATTTGGGAAATTCAAGTTTCTTTAAGTTTGACCTACGAATGAACATGATGAGCCGTAGGAAAGATGATGAGTTGTAGATGGGTTCCGTAGAGGTGTTCCAGACTTGATAAAATTTTAGACTTGAATTTGGGTTCTAGGAATGGGGTCTACGGAAAGTATGAATTCAGACAAACCTTAGGAAGATCTCGTGGAAAGTAAGGTGAATTTTGGGTTTCTGATGTTGATTCTACAGTTGACCAGTACGGACCGTAGGTCCAAACCGTAGAAGCTATGTGAAAGTTATGAGTCTTTTCCTATGCATTCAAAACCTATACTATGTCATATTACCCCTATTTCTAAGTCCTATAACTACCATCCAACTCGTAAATCTACCTTAAACCTCTCATTCACCCAAATCCCCAAATCACATCCACATTCATCTCCTCCAATTCTCTCTCAAACTATAGGAAGAGAGTTATGGTTCCAAGCTTCATATATCCTGTTCCTCCATTACATTGGGCCTTTTATCCTCAAGGTATGCAGGGTTTCATCAATGTGTTCCATTACCCCAAATATTTCTCAATTTTCGAAGTTCAATTTCACCAAATTGATTAGGTTTACATTCAATTCTTCACGTGTTCTAATTATATTGATTCAATTGTTTTAATTTGATCTTATTATGATTATTTTGACTCAATTACATGCTTTCAATTGATTTCACATGAACCCATGCATTACTCCAGATTTTGACTATGAACTCTTAAAGGCATGAATTGATGAGGAAGCTATAAATCTTGAATGATATTTTCATAAGAGATATTGATTCCACGTATCAGGACACTTCTTCCAATTCTAAGTGCCAACGATTGTTAGTCAGTAATATAACCCAATTAAGTGAGTTGAGGTCGAATCCCACAGGGAGTGGTACGTGTTTGAGAATCAAAAGCCAAGTATGAATATGTTCAAGTCAATCATAGGTAAATACATTTACGAATAAAATCATAGTTCAAATTAAAGGGTGACACAAATGTCAAATATGGGGGAGTTTTGATTGTAAATATCAACTATAGCAGCAACAAATAACACGAATAAACAAGTAAAGAGACAGATTTTTGGGATATGATTGGATTATACGCTAAGGTAGATAAATGGGTATTTGCAACTGATAGTAAATAGGTGTAAATCAATGAATAATCTAGACTTTAGTGGGGGTAAACTTTCTCTCGAATAATTTACCCCGAATCAAATTGGTTTCTCTCGAACACCAATAAGCAACAATTAAGAACAGCCTACGCTTTAGTCCATTCACTCTCTCGAACTGAATGTGTGGAAAAGGGTTTAGGATTCACTCTCTCGAGCTGAACCCATGACAACCCAATACCCACAGACCATCAAATCACAAATCTTGGTTTTAAAACTTCTCTCTCGAGCAAAGCCAAAAACATGAAGGAAGAGTTGTATTTGCAATTACAACCCTTTAAATTAAACCACAATTACTGATTGAAATAACTTTTAAACAGCATATAAACTATGAATTAACAATACCCAGCAACTAATTCAACCCATAATCACATATTCACACCCCAAGAATTGAGGTTTTAGATAGACATCATAAAAAGATAGAAATTGTTACCAAATTATGTTTCCATCAACTGGGTAAGATTTATTTCGTCTTTACAAAGGTCAAGGTTGAAGAATCTCAAAGACCCACTGTTAATTTCTCAAAAATGGAAATCTTCAAATCTTCAAAGCTAAGGAAAATATTGTCTCAATACTCTTAGTTCTAACTCAAAAATTACTCTACTGAATGCTCAGAATAAAATTTGATACTAAACATAAAGTTTGAAAATGTATTTATAGTTGCCAAAAATTATGCTGCGAAGGACCATTCGGCCCAATAAGTCGGGATCGCCGATCCACTCTGTGATATGCCCTTTGGTCAGTTCCATCGCCTTTTTGCTTTGGCCTTCAACATCTTCAAGTTTTTTAACTTTGGGCGATCTAGCACTGCATCGCAGAATCATTCGATGACACACCGACTGCTCCTTTCTATCGCCAACTTGATTTTCTCCTTCAGGGCTTGGCACACTGGAACTTTAGGTGAGATTATGGCCATTTGGCGACTCACCCAATGGATTAGGCTATCATCAGACCTTCTTTTCTTTGTTCTTTCAACTTCCTTGTTCCTTTTTGCTCATTAGTATCCATGCTTTGTTCCTCAATCCAAATACCTAAAATATCAAGGATTTACACAAGTTATTGGCACAAAATATGCATTTGAGGACACTAAATCTATTGAAATAAAGCCCTAAATGAGTCCAAAATGTGGACTCATCAACAACCCTAACTTAAACTTTTGCTTGTCCTCAAGTAAAACTCAAGTTCAGCAGCTAAAAAAGGATGTCTCAAATAGTGCTACACATGACTCAATCATGAATGCATACAAAAAGACTCAATTTACTCATGCAAGGATCAATTGTGCACTCAAAGATTCAAGTTGTGACTCACCATTACCAAAAGAATCTCAAGCTCACAATACTTGCTTCAAATGCAAGTTCAAGCTCAACAAAGGTGCTCAAATGCCTTCACACAAAAAATGATTCCATAATCACACACATAGGTTCAACAATTGAAAGCTGCGGAATCCAATGTAACACTCACACTCACAAAGATGAACACAATGCATGATTTTACCCATAGGTTTGCCCTTATTTTCCTGCCAATAATTGTTTCAGCTCAATCAAGATCAAAAGGGTCTTCTCAAGCCTTGTAACGGGGCCGAGTGTAAATGTATGGTCATTAAGGGTCAATGACTTCTATCCTCATGAAATGTGGTGTGAACAACACTTTCTTTCCTTCTCTTCATCATTCTCATCTATGCATATAGGTCACCCCATTATTCACTTTCCATGGAATGTCGGACACCTGATAACGTTCAAATATACTTCTTGAAAAGAAATATAAACGATCGAATGCAATATATTTACCCAACTATGAGTCGGGGTCGATCCACAGAGAATATGGAAGAATATTGTCACTAGCAAATATTTAACTCAATAGTCGTTATATAAAAAATGGGGGGATTTAAATTGAAATAAAATAAAAACAATAAAAAGATAGCTTTGAACTAAGTATTTATTTATATTTAGATTATTAAAAATAACTAGGAATGTGTTCCCCATAAGCTCATAACACGGTAATCCTAATAATAGTAATCCTTTTCTAGTATATTACATGCAAAGTGATAAGTTAGGTATC
>JAJOOS010023910.1:0-29678 GCA_029582725.1 Solanum chiquidenum
AAACTCTCCTATTTTTCTTTCCATCACCGATGAGGGACAAATGTCTTTTCAATAAAGTATAAGAGGACTTTTCCCAAGTTCTCAACTTTTCAAGTTCCCAACTTTTCAAGTTCCTCTTTCATCTTCCCTCCATTTCCCATTTACTCTTGCTACATACCCAACAATCATCTTTTGAGGACGGTAGAAAAAAGGGAATGATGTATTTTGAGGGTCTACTGTGTTATGTTTTTGGATCAGTTCGTGTTGGCTGTTACACTAAGTTGCCAGATTTCTATATGTATGCGAGTCAAGGATGGAACATTAGTATCGAGGAAACAGTTCAATACATCGAGAATCATTGATCTTAATTTGGACTTGTTCTTGAAAGTTTTGAGTGTCTTTACAAGTGGAAATTCCTTGATTGGTGCTACCTTCAATGCTATCCTCAAGTCTTTGACCAATGTTGATAGATTCAGTGAACAATATAGGATTTTGAAAGCAATGGGGCATAGCAAGCAGATCTTCAGTTCTGGTACAAAGGATGTTTCTATCAGTAGTCAGGATCTCAAATTTGATCCTGAAAATGATGTGTATTTCTTAGATGCATTGCCCGATAATATTGAAGTCATAGATGTTATTTTTTACAGTGATCTTGGTAGCGTGGAATCTCAAAAGAGACTTTCTTGGGCCGAGGAGAACAATATCCTTCTCTCAGAGAAGCTACGGTTGTCATTTCAATTAACTACTCCTCTTGGGCATGATTTTAAGCCACGCCAGACTTTCGTTGATGTTTAGACCATCATCATCTTATGTGGGTGGTATAGATGTCACAATGAAACTATTGGGGGAAATGATGAAAAATAAGTTAGTACTAGTAGATAAAAACAGAATTTGTTTCTCATGTTGGCGCAAATTGGAGCTTGTATGTCATTTCATTTTGTTGAGCAAGTTGATGTTATGAGACTACATCACTTCAAAACTCAAAAGGATGTGCCATTGTCGTTTGGTGCTTTTGCATTTCTTGGTTTCCTTGGGATGAAAACAACATCAGGTGCAGCAAGGACAACCTTGGAAGAAGGAACCGGTAACCAGGAGAGCAGTTTAAAGGTAATCAGTATTGACAAATGATAGAAATGGCTCAGTTTAAACCAAGTAATCGTGGTATTTTTACCAACTGTGCTATGCCCAATCATCTTCTTTCTAGTTTTAGAGTACAAAACAGAAAAGGTGAAGTACCAACTAAAAGTAAAGTCAATAAAGAATCTTATTTCAAAAAGCTATATTTCATACACTTGCAAGTATACAAATAAACTAAAAAGATTACTAATTCTAAACAAAATCTGGCAAACTGTACTAAATAGTTACACATGAAAATCAACATCTAAGTTATTGTGGAACCAAAACAAGAGCAAACCATGGAACCAAATGTTGATGAAATGACCATAACTGCACTACCATTCCAGATTTGAGGTTATTCCTTTCTGCTACTTGCATCCAGTCATTCAGTAACACATAATTTGAGCTTTTGTTCATGTCCCATTTTGCCAAATGAATTTTTGTTTGTTCAAGTGAAGGCTCAATCAAGTTGAACTGAATCTTGTTCTTTTTGTTCGACACAATATCTCTCGTCTCCAATACCATTTTCTGTTGTGGTGTCAAGAAATCCTTACTCACCACTTGGTTGAGGGGGATTGACAGACGCATATGCTGATAACTCAAATCTGTATCATAAAGAGCTTTCTGAATTACAAATTTCACTTGAGAAATTTGAACACCTATTCCTGAAATCTTCTCCTTCAACTCATCTGGCAAAACTTGAGGATCAATTATTGGCTTAATCTTTCTTCTCTTTTTCTCTCTATCTTCCAACTTACTCTGTTTTTCATCCAACAGAGTTTCAGTCTTCTTTTTCTCCATGGAAAGGTCTTCATCAACTGCTTCAATTGTTTTACGTTTAAGAGAGATTCGAATCTTGAGACCCTTTTTCTGTGACGTTGATTGAGACGGGATAACAGTAGGAGGTTTCTTTCTTCTGAAAAGTTTGCTTCTTTTAGCCCTTGGCAAAAGATAGTAGTAGTGATCAACAGAATGTTCACACATAAACGGATTCTTTCTAAAAGCTTCATCTTTTTCATGCTCTTCAACATCAGTAATGCACGACCCACCATCAACACGGTCTTCCATTAGTATTCCCATGGAAAAAAAGAAGAAAATTTTCAAGAAACAGAGAGAGATCAACTGTTAGAATGCAACAGCTTTGGTGAATGTAATTGGGAGAGTGTTTTTATTGTTGATAAAAGAGGGTTTATATTGTTGTCGAATCAAGTTGGTTTAAGAAAGATGGGATTCCTAATTTGTTAACGTTGGGGAGTTCTTGATTTTCTTGGACGCGCTAAATTAACACGCTGCTAAATAAGTTTCTAAATATGATTCACTTTTTAACTTAAATCTTCCAAAACTATATGCTCATCTTCTTATACTTGACCGTTTTCCCTTTTAGGTAAGGTAACATTATTTGATTGGGTTATAAAATTGAAAAAATATTTTTTGGAAATGTAGTAAGAAGGAAAGAGAGCATGAAGCAGAGGAAAATCGGGAATAATGAGTGCTTGTCAGTGTAAATTATATTTTTATTTAATAACATTGATTTGTTAGCTAGAGGCTAGAATTATAATTTTAATTCATCTTTTAATATACTTTAGTTATGTACATACCTCATAAGGGGTGCAAGTTACTTAACATTGATCCGAGTCTTTCATGTTTGAGTTTTAAAAGTTGGTTTCAAACTTTAAGTAAAAGTTGAGGATTTTGTAAGTTTTGAGTTTGAAAGGCTAAAGTTGTTAAAAAATGGTTTTCGGTATCTTTTGAAGTTTCGAGTGTCGGAACGAAATTATGTCCATTCCATCAGTCCTGAATGTAGAACTGGTCTAAGAGAGTTGCCGGTTTCAGATTCAGAGTCTCTTTGAGGATTTGAGGTCCCAAGTTGAAAAATTGTGGAAATTTAGCCTTAGGTTGATTTTGGGTCAATATTCGGGGTCCGGATGCTTAGATCGGGAATTCTGAGAGTTCCATTGGATTTGGGGGTTGATTTTAGGCCTAGGTGAGATTTTGGTTGAATTTTCAGATCCCGAGCTTGCTTTGGCCTTTCTAGGCGTTGTGTCAGTTTCTTGTGACCTTCACGAGTTTCGGATCAATGAGATCTCAAATTTGTGTTTCGACGGTTCAATTGAGTTTGGAAAGTCAGTATCATCATTTTTCATATATAGTTTGTGTGTATAGGGTTTCGAACAAATTTTGAGGGTCCTTTTGATATTTTGGAGAGTTGACTGGTTTTTTTGAAATTGGTGTGCTTCGCTTTTGTGAAGGGTGCCTCGCGATCACGATGTTCGCAAAAGTGAGACCCTGGTCGCGAAAGCAAAGGGTCTCTGTTGGTTCGCTTAAGCGAACCATGGGTTGCAATCGCAATGTTCGTGAGAGTGAACCTTGGTTCGCGAAAGTGAAGACCCCAACTTTTGCGGGATTCGCTTAAGCTAACCCATGATCGCAAAAGCGATATCAGAGAGGGGTTTCGACCTGCAAATTTTGGGGTTTTATCCCCTTTTTTCCATTTTTAAGCTTGGTAAAATCTTTGAAGGCGATTTTGAATAGATTTCTTGTGCTAAATCTTTTGGGCAAGCTTTTGTGATTCTAAAACTTCATTTCCCTTTGATGATTTATAGATTTTAACATCAAAACTTGATCGACAAATGGCAAGATTTTTCAAGGACTTGAGTTCTTAACTAAAATGGTGATTGTGAACTGATTTTAAGTCCTTTTTCAAAATGATTTTCACCAATGAGTTCCAAATGCCTTGGGTAATATTTTCAAGTAAAGATTTTTGGATTCAAACCTCATTTACGGAATTTGATTTTTGAGTTGATTGACCCATTTTTCAAAGAGTATGAATTGAGTATTGTTATTTCCGGAATCTTATTGTGATTACTTGATTAAATTAGATTATGTGGCTTTGGACGTTGTTCGAAAGGGAAAGACACTGTTAGGTATTTGCCTTGAGATTTTTTTACTATAAATAAGTTTTCCTTTTCCTAGAAGGAAAACATAAAGTCTCCATATTTGGCTAATTCTTTTCTTGTAGGAAAAAGTTTATGACTCTATAAATAGAGGTTCGTTCCTTCTAACTTAATCAACATTCACAGTGTAGTCCTAGGGGATTTGAGAGTTTTGATTAGGGGGAGACTTGTTAGGACCGACATAAATTAGGTGTCATGCGGAAGCTAACAAAGAAAACCTCGAAAGACCACAAGTAAGAAGACAAACGAGAAATATACTAAAAGACACAAAGATTTAACGTGGTTTGGTCAATCGACCTACATCCACAAAAGAGATGAGCAATCCACTATATAAATATGAGAGTACAAAATATAGAGAGAAATAACCTCACCCAAATCACTCGGAATACAAAGAGATTCACTGTTACACCCCGGGAATTTTTAAGTTAAGATCCAAACTATTCTTTATTTATGTATAAGGTCGTGCCGAGTGATTCTTAATTTTTCTTAGGTGCTAAGGTCAATTATTTAATGTGGAATGATTTTGGATATCAATTAAGGTCGCTAGAATCTCCTAGCACAAAGTTGAGTTGAAAACTTTCTTACTGATTGAGTTTCAATATAAGATTATACTTAGGTCAACTTTAAATTGTCATATCTCTCAGCTCATGATGAATTAGATGGCCCATGACCTATCAAATTAAAGATCTACGAGTCCTCTTTCAAATGACACCAAGCTTGCCTCAATCCGAGTTATGAGTAAAAAGTTTGACTGATTTACTAGAGACGTTCTAACCTGGTAGAAGCTCCGCGATGGCTCCGCGTTACAGAGTGAATACGGACCTCACTGTCCGCTGGAATAAAATCTTGACTTTCAGCTCTATTTATTTATTTTAAGAGTATTTTTGTCCTAAAAATCTTTAGAAGGTCATCTAAATTACCCAAAACTATAGAAAATCATTTTTCATAATCCAAACACTTTCATTCACTCCTTAATTCCTAGGCTCAAGAACTTCAAGAAACACTAAGGCTAGGGTTCATCTTCCAAGATTTTCCTTCAAGTTTCTTCAAGAACATTGTTCTTCTAAGTATATAAGGCTAATCATAATGTTGGACTAGTTAGTCCTCACGCCCTACATCTAAAAATTTAGTCATTAAGAGTTAAATCTAGGGTTATAAGATTTAAGGGGCCGTTTGGTTACTGTATAAGTTGCATTAGTTTTACTATGTTTGGTAGAAGTTTTGTATTAGTTGGAAAAGTCAACATAACTTATACCATGTTTGATTGGTAGGATTCTAAATGTTGTATACAAGTTATTCATGTATTAATTTTATACGGTGTTTGGTTGTGTTTTTTGTAGTTCTACATAATTAATGCCAACATAACTTATGAGGGAACGTATGTATAAGTTATGCAGGGTAGAAGGTGGAATAAGATATGCAGGGTAAAAGGTGGAATGAGATATACATGTATTAGCTATACATGTATTTCAATAGTAAATTACACATTTACTCCTATTGATTTTTTATTTTTATTTTATTGAAAACTTTACCCAACTATATTATTTTCCTAACATTTTTTTAATACACGAACTTTTTTTTTTCTGTTTTCATTTGAAATCCAAATGTAATATTTTATTAATACTATAAATTGAATTGTTTATATTTTGCTGGCACTGGCACATATGTTAATCATATATTAACGTTATATATTATTAAATATATTCCACTTATTTAATTAACATGTATTATTATTTTGTTTAGGATGTGAATTTATACATAATTCATATATTAAAACTGTATAAACAATATATACAACATATTGATAGAATATTACATTATATAAAATAGGATATTATAATGTACTTGAAATGTATTAATCGTATTTTATTTTTATAAGTTATAAACATAAATAAAATAACAAAATGAAAAAATAGCAGTCTAAGTATAGAGGGAGAATTTTTTTACTTTAATTTTTATTCAAAAAGAGGGAAAATTTATACTATTTACTTATTTATTTATTTGTAAATGATATATATTAATTTACAACAAATTCAATATTTATTAGTTAATAATTTATGTATTGTGATCTCTAAATGATATATATTAATTTTCAAGTAAATGATATATACATTTACTTGAAATGTATTAATCGTATTTTATTTTTATAAGTTATAAACATAAATAAAATAACAAAATGAAAAAATAGCAGTCCAAGTATAGAGGGATAATTTTTTTACTTTAATTTTTATTCAAAAAGAGGGAGAATTTATACTATTTACTTATTTATTTATTTATTTGTAAATGATATATATTAATTTACAACAAATTCAATATTTAATAGTTAATAATTTATGTATTGTGATCTCTACATAACTAAGGGGCAGTTTGGTTACTGGTTAGAGTTATGCCGGTATTAGTTATGCATGGTTTAGTTATGCAGGGTTTATGCAAGGTTTAGTTATGCAGGGTTTAGTTATGCAGGTATTAGTTATGAGAGATTTAGTCATGCATATATTAAGTTTGCAGGATTTAGTAGTGCGGGGTTTAGTTATGTGGGTATTAGTTACGCGAGTATTAGTTATGTAGGTGTTATTTAGTTATGTAGTGTCACTACCCAGACCGTCGTGATTGACACCCACACTAACCCTCTAGTGGGAGAACCACTACTACAACCCAAACCAAGCAACTAAACCAAAAACTAAAGCATTTAAGTTACGAAAGCAAGTTAAATAGCTAAAGACTGAAGTTCCCATAAACTTTCAAAAGATCTAACAACTAAACAATGCAGAAATTACACCTAGATCTGAAAGTTAATGTACCAAAACATCTAACAATGAATCAAAAGTCTAAAGAAAAATGGGTACAACCCAAACTAAACATAAGAAATCTAAAGAACTAGTCTAAGTCCAAAATATGGACGTAAACAGAAAGAGAACTCAAGGCTGCCCGGAAGAACTGACTCACCCTTGAATTTGATCAACGATTACTGATCTTCTAAGTGAGGTCTGTCAATAGCCGCAGAAAAATGCTCTATACTCAACAAAAATAAGAGCAAGTGCAGTATCAGTACACAACCACAATGTACTGATAGGATCACACGGCTATCCCACAAAGTGCAACATAAGCAAGTCAATACAGTATTATAACATGCAAATACCGAACAAGTACAATATCGATTATCACATGCTCAATAATATACATTTACAACAAGTCATTGGTCCTCTCATGGAACCCAAACCCAAACTGTTAGCATATCGGAACGTGGTACCCGATCCAATGATTATGCTGAAACGTGGCAACCGATCCCATAATTATGGCGGAATGTGGCAACCGATCCAAGTTAGTGTGTCGGAACGCAACACCCGATCCATTCAACATGCCACAATCACAATCACAAAGTACATTCTCATAAGTCATAATCATACAATCAAGTCATGATTCATGACATTCATCATTCATATATCCCCATTTACAATTTATGTGATCAATAATGCAACATTAGCATACATACATATATCATAATGAAGCAAGAACAAACATATATCACACAATCATAGAATCACAATCATCACCTACCTCAAAACAAGCTTGAAACCCTAAGAAAACTTGATCCTTCCCTTTCCGGATTCATTCCGCTTGTTCTTAGTCTACAAACAATTAATATAATACGGGAATCAATAAACAATCACTAATTATCCGGATTACTAACAATTCTAACAATCCTAGATCATACCCATGATCCCACTATCCAAATTAACACTTTTTCCACCATAAATTCCAGATCAAAACTCTCCCCCATCGATAACTACCCATTAGATTACGTTCTACGGATCGAAAAATAGATTCGGGGAGTGAAAATATTACCTTTAGCCTCAAGAATGGTGGAAAACTGATAAGAAAAGCCCTGGGTTCGTTCCATAGCTCTCAAGTTCAAAAATTACAGAATAAAATATTTTTGGGGTTTATTTACTACTTTAAGTTGCGTCTGCCTCGTCATGGCGACACTAGCCCGCTACAGTGGCCCCGCCCTGGCGACAAAAATCCCGCTAAAGCGGCTTGCACGAAACAGTGAGCAAAATAATTATTCCAAAACCTCCATTTCACAACACATCTTCAACCAACGACACTAAAAAAATACTCGTTCATGCCAAGGTCAGTTTCGGGAGTTCTACTCACCCGAATTCAATTCTGTAAAATCACACAGATTACTTAACGCGTTAGCTATCTACTCATGTAATCGAAATCATATTTAAATCACCCAATTTCTACCAGATTTCCTAGACCTTACTGACTCTGATTTCGTCCAAATCTGGACTAGGTTGAGAAATCCCACGTTACTACGAAAAGGTTTTTCGGCATAAAAAATTTTCCCGTTGGTTTTTCTATAACAACGGTAACCGGTCTTTACAATAGATACCAATTTACCCATCACTCGTCCCCGAGTGACAAACTTAGGAAAAATAGGCTAAGGAAAGAATGAAGTGGTACCTCATTGGACGAACAATTGGGGATACTTGTCTCGCATGTCCCTCTCAGTTTTCCAAGTAACTTCCTCAACTGGACAATGCTTCCATTGAAATTTTACGGACTTGATCTCCTTGGTCCTCAGCTTACGCACATCACGATCAAGAATTGCAATCGATTCCTCCTCATATTGTAAGTCCTTGTCTAATACAATTGAGTCTCACTTAATGATGTAATCTCCATCACTATGATATCTCTTCAACATGGACACATAAAATACCGGATGAACTCCCGATAGGTTAGGAGGTAAAGCCAATCTATAGGCCACGAGCCCTACACATTCAAGAACCTCAAGGAACCGATGTATCACAGACTTAGCTTGCCCTTCTTGCCAAATCTCATCACCCCTTTCATGGGTGATACCTTAAGAAGAAAATTCTCACCAGTCTCAAATGCCATATCTCTTACCTTATGGTCTGCATACTTCTTCTGTCTACTCTGGGCGGCTAAGAGCTTAGCTTGAATACTCCTCACCTTATCTTGAGCATCCTTTACTAAATCAACCCCAAAGGTTTCACATCTCCAACCTCAAACCATTCTATGGGTGATCTACATCCTCTCCCATAAAGTGCCTCAAATGGTGTCATATCAATGCTGAAGTGATAAATATTATTATAGGAGAACTCACACAAAGGTATGAATTTATCCCAATGCCCTCCAAAATCAATCATACATGCCCTCAACATGTCTTCTAACACTTGAATAGTCCTCTCCGACTGCCCGTTTATCTGTGGATGGAAGGCTGTACTAAAAGTGAGTTGTGTGCCCAATTCATCATGTAACTTCCTCCAAAACTTGGATGTGAATTGGGTACCACGGTCTGAGATGATAGAAAGGGGCACCCCATGCAACCTCACTATCTCTTTCACATAAACTTTAGCCAATTGTTCAACATTATAATCTATCTTACCGAAATAAAATGGGCTGACTTAGTCTATCTGTCAACCACTACCCAAATAGAATCAAACTTTCCCAAAGTCTTGAGAAGGCCAACCACAAAATCCATGGCTATCTTTTCCCAATTCCATTCCGGAATTGACATTCTTTGAAGCAAACCCGCCAGCCTTTGATGTTAATACTTTACTTGTTGGCAATTTGAACACTTATCCACAAACTCTGCTATGTCTTTCTTCATATCCGGGAACCAATAAATTTGCTTCAAATCTCGGTACATCTTGGTCACACCCGGATGAATGGAATATCGTGAACTATGGAATTCTGTCAATAATTTTTGAATCAAGTCATCAACTCGAGGAACACAAATCCTCCCTTTAAAACTGAGCATACCCTCCGCATCAAGAGTGGTCTCTTGTGCCTTACCAATCACAATCTTCTTCTTGAGTTCATTCAAATTTTCATCCTAAAATTGTTTGGCCTTGATCTCCTCAATGAACGTGACCCTTACCTCAATGCTAGCTAACACCCAACCTTTTTCTGAGATGCCCAACCGCATGAATTTAGACTCCAAGATCTGAATTTCCTTAGCCAAAGGTCGCTTGGTTACACTCAAGCAAGCTAGACTACCCATACTCACCGCTTTTCGACTCAAAGCATCTGCCATAACATTAGCCTTACCCGGATGGTATTGAATGGTCACATCATAATCCTTGAATAACTCCATCCACCTTTACTGTCTCAAATTCAGATCCTTTTGAGTGAACACATGCTGCAAACTATAATGATCGGTAAACACCTCACACTTAACACCATAGAGGTAATGCCGCCAGATCTTAAAAGCAAACACTACCGCTATCAACTCCAAATTATGCGTTGGGTAATTCCTCTCATGCACCTTCAATTGGCGCGATGCATAAGCTATAACATTCTTATCCTGCATCAACACAACACCCAAACCAGAATGTGAAGCATCACAATAAACTATAAAATCCTTACCTTTCACCGGTAATGCTAGAATAGGTACGGTGGTCAAAAGAGTCTTGAGCTTTTGAAATCTCTCCTCACATTTTTCAGTCCATTCAAATGGTATCTCTTTTTTGGTCAAATTAGTCAAGTGAGTGGCAATATAAGCAAAATTCTTCACAAATCAATGGTAGTAGCTAGAGAGCCCCCACAAAATTCCTAACTTCAGTCACAGAACTTGGCTGAACCCAATTCTTAACCGCCTCAATCTTTTGATGATCTACCATTACCCCTTCTTTCGAAACTACACTCCCCAAAAAGGCAATTGAAGTCAACCAAAACTCACATTTAGAAAATTTAGCATACAACCTTTGTTTTCCAAGAACATCCAAAATAATACGAAGATGGTCGGCATGCTCCTTCTCACTTTTCGAATAGACCAAAATATCATCAATAAAGACTATAACAAACGAATCAAGAAATGGTTTGAACACACCATTCATCAAACTCATAAAGGCTGCAGGCGCATTAGTCAAACCAAAAGACATAACTAGAAACTCGTAGTGCCCATAGCGGGTTCTAAACGTCGTCTTGGGCACATCCTCAGGCCTAATTTTTAATTTATGGTAACCAGACCTTAGATCAATTTTAGAGAAGACTGATGCACCTTGCAATTGATCAAAAAGATCATCTATTCGCGGTAATGGATACTTGCTCCGAATGGTGACCCTATTCAATTGCTGGTAATCTATACACATTCTCACACTACCATAATTTTTCTTAACAAATAAAATAGGAGGACCCCACGGGGAAGCACTAGGACGAATACATCCATTGTCAAGAAGCTCTTGGATTTGAGCCTTAAGCTCTCTTAATTCCGCCGGAGCCATGCGATATGTAGGGATAGAAATGGGATGAGTACCAGGTTCCAAATCGATACAGAAATCTATATCTCTATCCGGAGGCATACCAAGAAAATCAGTAGGAAACACTTCTCTAAATTCCGACACCACAGGAATAGACTCAATAGATGGAGACTCAACCTCAACATCCTGAATATGAGCCAAAAAGCTAAACAACCCTGCCCTACCAGTGTCCTAGCCCGAATGGAGGATATGAGCTTAGCTTGCTTAGGCTTGTACACCCCTTCCCACTCTAATTTTTCCCTTCCTAGAATTTCTAGAGTTACAGACTTAGTATTACAATTTAACACAGCATAATAAGGGGACAATTAAGTCATGCCTAAGATCATTTCAAAGTTAGTCATATCCAAAATTACCAAATCAGCCCAAGTTTGAAAATCCATAAAAAAATAGGACAAGCACGATAGACATGGGTGACTATGACTGACTCTCCAACTGGGGTAGAAACATGGATAGGGGAATCAAGTACATCACAAATCATATCAAACTTTGAGGCAAATCGCACAGATACATAAGAATAAGTAGAACCCGGATCAAACAACACATTAGCCATCCGGTCACAAACAAGAATATTACATGTGATCACTGCGTCTAACGTCTCTGCATCATTCTTGCCCGAAAATGCATAACATTGATCCCTATCATCATGTCGAGCGACTTCCCTGCCTGGTTGCATGTTATCCCTGCATGCATTACCATTTCCTCTACCCCACGACCTCGCTGATTACCTCCTCGCCTACCTTGAGGGCGCCTTCGACCATTATTACCATTTCCCGCAGGTACCACTGCTCTAGACTGCTACTGCGCGGAATCTATCATGCACGGGTGAGGATAATTTCTCCTCATATGCCCAGGATCTCCACAATTGTAACAAATACGATCAAAGGATGGCATGTTGCCCGCTGAATGTGCGACTCCCTGGCTATCCTGAATTAAATTATGAGATGGAGTTCCTGAGTAATTACTATAGAGGCGGGCATAAGGGACTGAATTGGTCGGGCTGCAAGTGTTTGCCTCCCTAAAAGTTGCCTGAATTTTTGGATTTCTTAGCCAATGCCTTAGCCTGACCGTCTCGCCTCTCCCCCTCTACTATCTTTACAAAGACTGTCACTTCATTAAAACGTTTTCCTGTAGAGGTCATATGACTAGACAATACATGTAACTCAGAATTCAGTCCCTTAACAAACAGACGAATCCTCTCTTTCTCAGTAGTCACCAATTGAGTAGCATATCTAGACAAAGCATGAAACTTGGCCTTATAAGCAGCCAAAGTCATACCACCTTGCTCCAAAGCCACGAACTCATCTTTCTTACGATCTCTCAAAGTCTGAGGAACATATTTTTCTAAGAACATGGCATGAAACTGAGTCCAAGAGAGTAGAGGTAAAGTTGAAGATCTGCATTCCACATAAGCTCTCCACCACTGCTTAGCCTCACCTTGAAGCTGAAAAATCACAAACTTAACCCCATGCTGATGGACAATTCCCAACTTATGAAGCCTCTCTTAGTAATCTAAAATAAACTCATAAGCATCCCCACTCTCAGAACCAAGAAATATAGGAGGCTTTAGCTTCAAAAACTTAGTCAACATTTCATGCTCATTACCAGTCATAACAAGACCTAACAAAGGACGGAAGAAAGCATCATTACCTCTAGTTCCACCTACCTTGGGAGCAGTGATATCAACAAGGGGATTGGTAGGAGCTTGAGTTGCTTGAACAAAGGGAAGCACTCCAGGACCAACCAATCCCTTCAAGAACGACATAATCTGCTGAGCTAACACTGGATCTAGGGGAGGAATACATGTAGTCTCAGCCTGCACCTCTTCCTCTTGTCCCACATCCTCAACATTCTCAACATTTTCAACATCAACATTCTCTTCTATCTCTTCATGATGCGCATAAGGGTTCTCATTCCTAGGAGCATTCACAACAGGAGCTCCATCCCCAACAAGCACTACTCTTCCACGGCCTTTACCCCTAGCTCTTCCTCTACCCCTGCCTCGACCGCGACCTCTCGCTGCGGATTCCTCAACTGGAGCATTGACGAGAGCTACGGGCCTGACGCCGTTGAATCTAGTGTTAACCATCTATGAACAGAAGAGTGAAGGAGGCTAGATACCAATTAGAATCGCCAGATACCAATTAGAATCAAGTTATAGCACGAAAGGAGACAAGAGAACACAGAGAGATTTCCTAAAGTCTTATAGCCTCTCGAAGAAAAGTACAGACGTCTCCGTACCACTCCGCAAGACTCTACTAGACTCATTTTGGTACATCGAGATCAAAGAACCTAGGCTCTGAAACTAACTTTGTCACGACCCAGACTGTCGTGATTGGCACCCACACTAATCCTTCGGTGGGAGAACCACTACTACAACTCAAACCAAGCAACTAAACCAAAAGCTAAAGCATTTAAGTTATGGAAGCAAGTTAAATAGCTAAAGACTGAAGTTCCCATAAACTTCTAAAAGATCTAACAACTAATTAATGCGGAAATTACACTTAGAACCTGAAAGTCAATGTACTAAAACATCTAACAATGAACCAAAAGTCTAAAGGAAAATGGGTACAACCCAAACTAAACATAAGATATCTAAAGAACTAATCTAAGTCTGAAATGTGGACATAAACAGAAAGAGAACTCAAGGCAGCCCGGAAGAACTAGCTCACCCTTGAATTCAATCGGTGATCACTGATCTTCTAAGAAAGGTCTGTCAATAGCCACAGAAAGATGCCTTGTACTCAACAAAAATAAGAGCAAGTGCAGTATCATTACACAACCAGTGTATTGGTAGAATCACGCGGCTATCCCACTAAGTGCAACATAAGCAAGTCAATACAACATTATAACATGCAAATACCGAACAAGTACAATATCGATTATCACATGCTCAATAATATACATTTACAACAAGTCATTGGTCATCTCATGGAACCCAAACCCAAACCCAAACTGTTAGCATACCGGAACGTGGTATCCGATCCAATGATTATGCCGAAACGTGACAACCGATCCCATAATTATGCCGGAACGTGGCAACCAATCCAAGTTAGTGTGTCGGAAGTACGCAATACCCTATCCATTCAACAAGCCACAATCACAATCACAATCACAAAGTACACTCTCATAAGTCATAATCATACAATCAAGTCATGATTCATGACATTCATCATTCATATATCCTCATTTACAATTTATGTGATCAGTAATGCAACATTCACATACATACATGTATCATAATGAAGCAAGAACAAACATATATCACACAATCATAGAATCACAACTATCACCTATCTCAAAACAAGCTTGAAACCCTAAGAATACTTGATCCTTCCCTTTTCGGATTCGTTCCGCTTGTTCTTGGTCTACAGACAATTAATATAATACGGGAATCAATAAACAATCACTAATTACCCGGATTACTAACAATTCTAACAACCC
Organism: Solanum chiquidenum; assembly: GCA_029582725.1. Taxonomy (NCBI): domain Eukaryota; kingdom Viridiplantae; phylum Streptophyta; class Magnoliopsida; order Solanales; family Solanaceae; genus Solanum; species Solanum chiquidenum. The sequence goes on from JAJOOS010023910.1 coordinate 14,783, forward strand.
TAAATCATACCCATGATCCCACTATTCAAATTAGGGCTTTTTCCACCATAAATTCCAGATCAAAACTCTCCCTTATCGATAACTACCCATTAGATTATGTTCTACAGATCAAAAAATGGATTCGAAGAGTGAAAATCTTACCTTTAGCCTCAAGAATGGTGGAAAACTGATAAGAAAAGCCCTGGGTTCGTTCCTTAGCTCTCAAGTTCGAAAATTGTAGAATAAAATGTTTTTGGAGTTTATTTACGACTTTAAGTCGCGTCTGCCCCGCTATGGCGGCACTAGCCCGCTACAATGGCCTCTCCCTGGCGACAAAAATCTTGCTAAAGCGGCTTGTACGAAACAATGAGCAAAATAATTATTCTGAAACCCCCATTTCACAATACACCTTCAACCAACGACACTCAGAAAATACCTGTTAATGCCAAGGTCAGTTTCGGGAGTTCTACTCACCCGAATTCAATTCCGTAAAATCGTACGGATTCCTTAACGTGTTAGTTATCTATTTATGTAATAGAAGTCATATTTAAATCACCTAATTGCTACCAGATTTTCCTAGACCTTACTGAATCCGATTTCGTCCAAATCTGAACTAGGTTGAAAAATCCCACGTTACTACGGAAAAAAAATCCGGCCCAAAATTTTTCCCCGTTGGCTTTTCTATAACGACGGAAACCGATCGTTACATGTAGAGATTACATTACATGAATTATTAACTATTGAATATTGATTTTAATATAAATTAATATATATTATTTACAAATAAAATAAGTAAGCAAATAGTATAAATTCTCCCTTAAAAAAAATAAAGAAAGGAATTTTATTTATACTTAACTAGGAATTATGTGTTTTTCTCTCTTTATTTTTTTAATGTTTAAAGCTTATAAAAATAAAATACTATTAATATATTTCAAGTACATTATACTATCATATTTTATATAATGTACATTTCTGTCAATATGATGCATGTGTTATTACATTTTTAGTATACCAAATATATAAATTATATATGAATTCACATTCTAAATAAAAAAATTAATACATGATAATTAAATATGTGGATATATTTAGCAGTATATAATGTGAATATATAATTAGCATATGCGCTATCAAAATTATACATTCCTATTCATAATATTAATAAATATTTATATTTTGATTTTAAATGAAAACAAATAAAAAATCGTTTGTATACAAAAAGAAATAAGAAACAAAAATAGTTGAGAAAATAGAATAGCTATGTAAAGTTTTCAATAAAAAAGATTTAAAAATAAATTAATAGGGATAAATGTGTAATTTTTTTTTTTAATACATGTATAACTAATACCCACATAACTTATTCCACCTTCTATCCTGCATAACTTATACATAGATTTTCTCATAAGTTATACATGTATTAATTATGTAGGATTACAAAAAACGCAACTAAACACCGTATAAATTTAATACATGAATAACTTTTATACAATATTTAGAACTTATCAACCAAACATAGTATACGTCATGTTGACTTTTCAACCTAATAAAAAACTTTTACCAAACATGGTAAAACTAATACAATGTTTTATACATGAATAACATGCCCTCTTGTACCGTAACCAAATGGCCCCTAAATAATATATGCATAACTAATACCTACATGACTAAACCCTGCATAACTAATACTTGCATAACTAAATCCTGCATAACTAATACATGTATAACTAAACCCTGCATAACTAATACCTACATAACTAATACCTACATAACTAATACATGCATAACTAATAACTGCATAACTCTAACCAATAATCAAACGGCCCCTAAATTTCTAACCTCACTTCGAGAGGAGCACTCAATCATCATCGCGTTATATAATACTTTGAGTGTGAGTTCATACATCTATATTTAAGTTTTTCTAAAATAAATAAATATAATACTAACATATTTGATCTAGAGAGGGAGTATTAGTTCACGTAAACCGGCGAAATCTTCCTTAGACACGCCCTTGTCCACAATGTCATATTAACAAAATTGAGTCTTGTTGGGTTCGAAAGTGATTAGGGCGTCACGCGAAATCTTACAATTACAAATATATTAGTGATAAATTAGATGACAAAACTTATACTAAAAACATAATATTATTATATGAAAAAATTATTATAAAAGAAAAACATTAAAATTGTAGAGAGAAAAATCTCCCCATAAATAAAACTCTTTAAACAACTACATTATGGATGTTATAGTGAAAAGTTATGAGAATAAGAATCTTCAATTTATAGATCTCCAAACTTTTGTTCTAAGGAAAGAATAAACCAAATATGGAAGACAATTATATTTTCCTCTCAGGAAAAGTTAAAACATTTATGGTAATACTTTGATTTTTCTTCATGAGAAAAATAAATTTCAAATAAGATAAGAACATCAGGGCACAAAACCCTAATAAGTCCAGCAGCTACCAAAGGGTAACATAACTTAATAGTAATTTTAGAGATGTGATAGGGGTTGGGAGATAGAGATATTTTGTTCAGTATGCTTAAATAAGAATGACAAATCTCTATTTTTAAAAATAATTTAATTTTAAACTTTTAAATTTATTCTTAGTGATGTATTCATTTATTCACTTTTATTTGTCCACTACACTCAAAGATGCATATTTGGGGATTCAATGATAAATATTTGATAACGATTTCACTTTCCTCCTTATATTTAGAAAGATTTAGGTTAATTATACAAAAAAAAGCAACTATCTTACTTAAGCGGATATTATGGTAAAAATTTATATTAATCATTATTTTTAAGAAGGTGTAAAATTCAAATTTAGACAATTAAAAATGGACGAAAAAAATATTTTCACTATAATAAAATATCATGACATATTTTAAGATTACAAATAACAATTTTTTTAATTATTTTTTTGTATCCCATCAAATAATGTTACCTTACCTAAAATGAAACCGATGAAGTATCATATACTCCCTCTGTCCCAATTTATATGACTTACTTTCCTTTTTAGTCAGTCCCAAAAAGAATGACACATTTCTATTTTAAGTAACAATTTGCCTATAAAATGTCTTTTTTACCCTTAATGAAATGATTTACAACCACACAAATTTCTATCATTCATTTTGGATCACAAGTTTTAAAAGTCTTTCCATTCTTCTTAAAATTTGTGCCAAATCAAAGTACATCATATAAAATGGGACGGAGGGAGTATCATTTATTACTAAAAGTGAAAGCTCCAAAGTGCAAAGTTGGATTACCATTTTACCCCTACACTATATAAAAATATTATAAATAATTATTAATCCAACTCAAAAGTTAATTTTTTATTTATCAATTATGAGTTATGGCTCTTCAATGGCTCAATCTCATTTTTCAGCAACCATACAACTTCAGCTATTTAAACCGTATATTATTTTCTGTTTTCAAAGCATTTAGTTAGTTTTCCTTATTAAATTAAATATTTTCTGTTTTCAAAGCATTTAGTTAGTTTTTCGTATTAAATTAAATATTTTCAGTTTTCTAATCATTTAATAGACTCTTTAGTTTTGGAATATGAATAGTTATTTTCATTTTCTATATATGTATTGTAAATTAATTATCATTTTTTACTTCTAATCCTTTTTATAGTTTTCTCTTGTAATTGCTTAGCCTTTGTGTTTGCTAATTACTAATTTTTATTTATTTTTCTTTGCTTCAGATCTTTTCTTGCAATTGTGAACTCTTCTCTTCTCCATCGCATCATCAGGTACATAATATATATTATGGTCATATCATTGGAGTTATGCTTAGTTATGAAGAAGATAAACATACATTAGGCCAATTCACTAGGAATCTTTTCAGTTTGCTAAGATGTGTCTCATTAGGAAATATAGAAAACTTGTATTGTTTGAGATCCATAAATTAGTAGTAAATACTAGAATGAAATGGGTCCAAATAGAGTGAAATGAATAGTGAGAATGCATATGTCGACTCTAAGAAGCATGTAATTGAGGTATGGTTGTAATGAGATTAAAAAAAGTAATAGAAGTAGATGGATCGTTGTAGCCAATAAGTAACTGCTAACAAACTGATATACAAACATTATGAGTTTTGTCATCTATACTATACTGTTACATGCTATAGGGTTTGACCAAATAATAGCAGAAGGTTTCCCTAGAAAATAAAGTAAAGCTTAATGTTGACCAAATAACATCATCTGAACTTACGTGCTTGGGTCCAGTAAACTCAAATTGGGCTTTGGACTGTCATCACATATATACATAGCATATGCATAATCATAAACAAGGATTGTGCCATTGTCTTTAGAAAATTGCACCACTTTAGTCGGTTGCACCCCTGATGCTGCCAAGTCAGTTGGATTATTTCAACCATTTGTATTAAGGTCTAGCTTGTTTGTGAATATGAATTGATTATGTTATATTTCGTAATACTATTATATTTAAACAATTTAGTTAATATTCTCATATAAAATTTACACATGAAGGATTCATAATCTTGAATCAAACAAAGAAAGTTGTACATGTAATTATCTATTACAAATATATAATTTTTTCAAGTGTACCCCGTGAAATTGACAACGATACATTATCCATCTTAAAGGAGACATATGTTAATCAATATTTCTACATTATGAAATATAATTTTTATTCGGAAACAACATGTTGATATGTATGTGGATATAAGGAGGAGACTATAGTTTCTTAAAAATAAGACACACTTTAAGATATGGAACATTTACAAACATAATCAACGTTACTTATGTTCACCTATAATTTATAAACTATAGATTATTGAACTATTAAAAAAAATAAGAAAAGTGCCACACTGAGTATAAGATATATGAGAACTACATAAGAAAAATGTTCTACCAATTCAATTGACTGTTTATAGCTACAAACAATTACCCTTTCCTAAATTTAGTCACTTATTACTTACATGTTTTAGCATCATCTATATTATTTTAAAAAATTATACTAATTAACATGGGACACACATGCAACGCACGTGTTCGGAAACTAGTAAGAAGATAAGCATATTATTTTGGAAGATTTAAGTTAAAAGTGAATGATGATGCGATGTAAAGACATAAACTCGAAAATAAAGAACGTGGAAAAACCCTTCAAACTGAAGGCAACAATCACGTGATCGCCGAGATTCGAATTGCTTCACTATAATAATAATAGGGCTATAAATATTCTCCTAAATGACTACACAATAATTTTCAAATACACAAAAGCTATAATAGCTACACGAACAAAGATAAATAGAAAGAAACACACAAATTCAGTTGTTGTTCAGAACCTGATATTGGATCCTGCTAACTTCTCAATCTGATCTCCTCTATTCAAATCAAACACGAAGATATATGAATACTGAGTAAAAATTTCAGCATGATCCAATTGTTAACGAATCGGGACACGTGATGTGAAAGTTGCTGGTCGGAGAAAAAGATTACAACAAAAATAATTGTTTCCTTCTTTCTTCTCTCTTGTTGAAATGCTAATGTGTTTCAAAAATAAATATTAATGAGCAATTAAATAATTTTTTCAAACACCATCAAATGGAGTAATGTTTTTTCCTAAAATCAAAACCAGCTCCAAATAGGAATAAAATTCCAATACTTCCCAAATTAGGTTATAAGCCTTTGACTAGAAAATGGGTCATCGCCCAACAAATGATATTTAGAAACTTGTTAAACCAGCGTGTCAATTTAGCGCGTTCAATAAATCAAGAACTCCCCAACGTTAATAAATCAAGAATCCCCTCTTTCTTAAACCAATTTGATTGGAACTTCACCCTCTTTATCAACAATTCTTCTTCTTAATTACATTGTTTTCTAACACTTGATCTCTCTCTGTTTCTTGAAAAATTTCTTCCTTTTTCCATGGGAGTGCTAATGGAAGACGATGATGGTGGTGGGTCGAAAGAGGAGTCCTGCATTACTAATTTCGAATGTGTAGATGTTGAAGAGCATGAAAAAGATGAATCTTTTAGAAAGAATCCGTTTATGTGTGAACATTCTGTTGATCACTACTACTATCTTCTCCCAAGGGCTAAAAGAAGCAGAATTTCCAGAAGAAAGAAGCCTCCTACTGTTATGCCGTCTCAATCAACGTCACAGAAAAAGGGTCTGAAGTTTTGAATCTCTTTTAAACGTAAAACAATCGAAACAGTTGATGGAGACCTTTCCATGGAGAGAAAAAAGACTGAAACTCTGTTCGATGAAAAACAGAGTAAGTGGGAAGACAGAAAGAAAAAGAGAAGAAAGATTTATAAACCAATAATTGATACTCCAGTTTTGCCAAATGAGTTGAAGGAGAAGATTTCAGGAATGGGTGTTCAGATTTCTCAAGTGAAACTCGTAATTCAGAAAGTTCTTTATGATACAGATTTGAGCTATAAGCATATGCGTCTGTCAATCCCCGTCAACCAAGTGGTGAGAAAGGATTTCTTGACATCACAACAGAAAATGGTGTTGGAGACCAGAGATATTGAGTCCAACAAAAAGAGCAAGATTCAGTTCAACTTAATTGAGCCTTCGCTTGAAGAAACAAAAATTCATTTGACGAAATGGGACATGAGTAACAGCTCAAGTTATGTGTTATTGAATGACTGGACGCAAGTAGTAACCTCAAATCTGGAATGGTAGTACAATTGTGGTCATTTCATCAAGATTTAGTTCCATGGTTGGCTCTTGTTTCTGTTCGACAATAATTTAGATGTTGATTTCATGTGTAACTACTTAATACAGTTAGTGAACTTTTGCTTAGGATTAGTGTCGTAGTAAACTTCTTTTACTACAGGAATCTTTTGAGTTTATTTGTATATTTGCAAGTGTATAAAATAAGATTCTTTATTGCTTGCCTTTATTTTTAGATGGTAGTTCACCTTTTCTGTTTTGTAGTCGAAGATTCTCAGGCATAGCACGGGGGGCCGGACATGTTATCTATCATCAGCTGCAGTGGTAACATTACCATGTTTGTATACATTATGTTAATAGAGGGAAAGTTTTAATTAGTATTTTGATACATACTCTTTTACATTATATTATGTCACAAGTTTAGTTCTTTCAGAAATGAGACCACAGTTCATTCAAGCCAGTAATCAATGGAAGATGAAGTGACAATCCGTTGCTACAGTACATCAGTTGACATGTTCACGATCGTTTGTTGGTGATGCCATTGCTGTACACCATCTAACAACAAAAATGTACAATGTCATTTTGAGTTCAAGTTATTCGAAACTCACCTAAGCCCCTCGGGTCTCAAGTCAAACCATCCCAACAAGTCTCAAATGGTAAAACCAATTGGTACAAAGTCTCAAATGATAAATTGAGGTATAAATACTCAGGTTGGGGATTATACAGGTTGTGATAATGCTTTACCTTAATAGTGGTTGACATGTTAATTCAGGTGAAAACTGAAAAGTTATTCCTAAATATAGGATTTTTACATTGTCCAAATTTTATCTATCCAATGATACGTAGTTGTTAAGTAATCATTACCATAGTACCACGACCTATGTTAGACAAAAACTTTACCATCTGAGTGATACAATACATAACATAAGTATAGTTTATATCTATGTGTAAATTTAAAAACTTCTCTTCTAACAATTAATCTAGAAGATGTGATTTTTTCTCCCAAATTTGAACAATATCGAGGAATAAAAAGAAGAATATATATATAAATATGCTGAAAAGAGGATTGTATTCAATTTTCTAACATTGATGTTGAACATATGAAATGTCACCCGAGATATGAAATATTACATGTGTCAGTGAGAGGTAACAAATGTCACCCAAAAGTACTTATGTGAGGCAGGTGTCTGATAGTTATTCACAAAGAGTTGGGCAGAATATCAAGTGATGGAATCACTCTGGAAAAGGAATGCCATCTTGATTTTGGACAGAATCAGATTGAACCATATGAATATATTCATACAACTTCCATTTGATCCCGGTGATTCTGTTGAATCAGAAGAACACACAAGGAACAAAGTGATTGCTTCCAATATTACCCAACCAGATCGAGTTTGTAGGCTCATATTATATTGTTCTGGCAGCTACTCGTTTTACTACCACCAACGAGGAACACAGCAGCCAGTTGTTGTTCCTCAAGCTTTGCTCAACAACAAGCTGAAGAGATTTACAAATCAGCTCAATCGACACTCCAGTGCTTTCCAGAACCCCTCTTAGGCGAAAACCATAAAAAACATAGAAAAAGTATATTTAGACCATATAAGCCAATTTCCGGAGAAGTATTTGATTTGTATCTTTGATAGGCCTCGAGAGTAGATTATGGAATTAAGTCATTGTGGGCTCAAATAATAAATACAAGTGATTTATAGTATGATATGAAAATAAATTATAGTTGAACAAAGGAAACAGATTCAAGTGTACCCATAGACAATGCATAATAGAAAACTTATTCATTTCGAACTATCACATAACACAAAATGGATTCTCCTATTACAGTACATCAATAGTTATTGTTTGCAAAATACTAAATCATGAATGGGATGACTTGCTTTGTCCTAAAACATATATTTAACAACGGATGATTAGAGCATAAAAGAAACACTTCACTTTTTAAAGTATGAATTCAAAAGTTCTGCATTTATAGGATTGTCCTCAAAATAAGCTTCAATTCCCTGCATACAAGATATAAAAAAAGACGTCGTTATCTAAATTTGAAGGGGGTAAAAGTAGTAACTAATAATGTGAACAATGGAAGAATTTTGTTAGAGAGATCTAAAACTTACCGCGACTGCTATGGATGTAGACCTTAAGGGAATTACTTCCCATGTCTTCTTGTTCTTGTTCAATCTTTCTGGCACAATCCTCAGCACCAGTGCCACAATAATGTAACTCAATTGACTCCAAAGTACAAATTTCCCCAAAATCTGTTGGAATTTCTCGCAGGAAACTGCAATTCTTCAGAACAAGGCGTTTTAGATTTGGGAAGCTATCGCTGCTAGCTTCCCAGTGCTGAAAATGTAGATAGCTAAATATCAACAGCTTGAGACTTTGGAACTTGTTGTCATCACTCAGTCTCCATACTTCACCCGTAGCTGGCGATTCTTTAAGTTTGAGCTTTTCAAGATTCGGTAACAATGCAAGAGTAGATATTTCTTCCCACGGAAAAAGAAAGTTACCGGTTAAAGTCAACATTTTAAGTGATGTTGGGAAACTGAACCTCCTGATGGAGATCCCTTCCCAAGCATTTCTGAAACACTTCAATGCTTCGAGCTTTGTCAAGCTGGACATATCAATAAGGCGTTTGGTCATAACATCTTCTTTCGAATAAGATACACGAACCATTAATCTCTTTAGATTGGGAATGCTTTTGAAAACGTCATTTGTACAACTGAAGGAACATAGACCAGAAAGTTCCTCTAGATTTGGCAATATTCCTATCTCAAGTTCTGATATTCTAGGACTGGGTAAATAACTCGGTGACCCCAGATACACATGCCTCAAGTTCTTCATTAACCAAATCGTCCCTGGTACGGTTATATAGCTCCAACATTGTTCGTGCTGAATTAGAGTTTGCAAATTCTGAAGCTTTGAGATTGATTCAGGAAGAGAATCAAACCTTTCAACTTCAAGATATCTCAAATGAAATAAATTAGTAAAGTCAAATGGAAATGCAAAACAAGAATGGGGGAAGACCAATACCCTAAGAAGATTGAAATGGCTGAAATGAACAAAGCGTGTTGAACAAAATATGTAGATAGATCTGGTAAAAAATGGTAATCGATAGATAAAATCTTCAGCTGAAGAAAATGGGGATTGAAAACTGAAGCGACCACCATTATGCTTTTGTGTTGGAAGAGTAAGAACTTCTTGGTCAGTTCTCTCAACATAAATAAACTTTGTCATTTTAGCTTCTATCAAACAGAATTCACGCAGTAGATCATGCATTGCACATTCTTTTATCTCACCATTGAATCTCCTGTTTCTTGCCATTATCAAGTTCCTGCTAATAAGATCCTCCAAATAATATTCTGCCACTTCCTCCAAGCTTTTACGACTTCTAGCAGACATCCTTATGAAACCTTCTGCGATCCATAATTGGATCAATCTCCGAGTATCAACTTGAAAATCTTCTGGGAAACAAGCCATAGAAAGAAAACAAGGTTTGAGGTGAACAGGCAAGTGGTGGTAACTCAAACCGAGCACTCCTAAGCATTTATCTGGATGACTAGCAAGGACTTCGCTTAAGGTTCGGGCAACATCCTTCCAACTTTCTAATGTCCTGTCCACTTTAGAGAGATGTCCAGAAATAACTGAAATCGTAAAGGGTAGTCCTTGGCATTTTTCTGCTATTCCCTTTCCAATTTCTCCCAACTCAGGAGGATGATCGTGTTCTAGTCCGAAAACCTGATCACGAAGTAACTTCCAACTGTTATCTAAATCCAGGAGGTTCATCTTATGAGGGCTACTAGTAGTAGTTGCATATATCGCTACCTCAGTTTCCCTAGTAGTCAATAAGACTCGACTCCTATTGTTGCAATCAGGAAATATTCCTCTTATGCTATCCCAAACATCCTTACTCCAAATGTCATCAACAACAACAAGGTATCTTCGACCATTTAACTCTTTCTTCACTAGGCCTGCTAAGTCAGAGTCATCCTTGTTATCATAATCTTTTGCATTGAAACTAACTGTTTGCTTTGAAATGCAACGTAAAGCTTCTAACAACACATTTCTACATCGAAATTCTTGAGATATTGTAACCCAAGCAAGAATGTCAAAGTGATGATACCTGATTGCGAGATGATTATACGCTTTTCTAGCGAGTGTGGTCTTGCCAATGCCACCCATGCCTGTTATTGTGACAATTTCAAGATCCCGCGATTGTCCTGTCAATAATCTTTTAATTATGATCTCCAAGTCATCATCAAGTCCGTGCACAATATCATCTTCCAAATATGTAGAGGAAGTGCCAATTAAGGAATCCCTCGATAATTCAAGAATTTGATCATCATTATCATGAGTAGTTGTGTTAAAATCAGAAGCAATAATCTCCATCATTTCTTTCTTTATTGTATCCATTTCATCAACAACTACTGGCAAATCCTCCTGTTGTACATTTGCATTTGTGTAGGATATGCCATCGACTATATCGGAAATCTTCAGATCAACAGCATATTTTGCATGATTAGCAGCAATTCTAATTTTTTCCTCCAAAGATTTGATTTTTTCAACATTCTTATTGCCTGATCCTTCAAAAAAATTATAAAAATATTGAGCAGTAGCATGAATAGATTCGAGCGCTTTAGCAGTGTGAGCATCAAAGAGTTGTGGATTTCGTTGCTCAAGAGTTTGAAGAAGACAAGTTACAGCACTATAAGCTGCCATCAAAGGTCTCAATATGAACAAGCTGGATGTTTTTTGAGTGGTTAAAATGGACAACGTTTCATTCAAGATAATATTAAATTCTCTGTTTTTTAGATTAGGGAAGAATACTACTCTATCAATATATGGTCTTGGAATTGACTCAACAAGTCCTTTAACTTTTTCAAATAATCAATTTTAAGATCTATTTTATCATAATACTAATATGAAAAAGATCGACTTTTTCATATAGTTTTTGAATATCTAAATTAAATAATAAATTATTCTAATTCAATTTAACTTAAAAAAATAGTCAAATTGACTCTCTAGAAATAAATTGCAACAAATAAAAAAGAATGGAGGAAGTCAAAATAGTTTTTATTTATTTTTATTTTTTATCATTTTCTCCATTATTGACCTGACGAGCCTCACCAATAGGGGCGGAGCTACAACTAAGTAAGGGTGGTCCGTGGTCAGTCGACCCTTCATCGAAAAATTAGACCGTGACATGCTCATTTAAGTCTCTGAGGTCCCTGCTTAGGTCCTTTCTTGAATAAAGTCTTTTTTCAAAAAATAACAAAGAAAGAAGGAAAGAAACAAAAATAGCTGCCCCGTATCTTTAAATTTGGATGCACCCACTCATGAGTAAAAAAATATATTTTGTGCACCCACTTTGCTAAAAAAAAATCATCCCACTCTTTTAAAGTCTGAACACTCTTGACGAAATTTCTAGCTCCGCTATACTAGATTAAGTAGTTGTTACATAAGGATACTATGTGAACCACAATTTTTCAAATAACTTATTTGCGTTAATTTCTAAATGTTCAATGTTCCTTTGTTGGAACATCATCTTCCACTGATTGATTTACACTTTGTTTGGATGGTTGTTATCTTTGCATTGTATTGTTAGTTTAAATACAATATCGTGTCTAAATACCGATTCGATAGGAGTAGGCCGCCTCAACTTGGCAACCTTGAATGTAGCACACTCGTGTTTATGGAGTGAAATGAGTAGAAGGTATATATCATTTAACTCTAGAAATTAAAATTGGTGATATTGATTTAGTCAAATGAGATTACATAAAATGCGGATTTGATTAGAATATTAAAAACTTTGGGGTATATATTAATTTTTCAAATTTTTTGAAACGTCTTGCCTCTCATTTTAAAAGTATTCCCTGAAGAAATTAGTCCATGACTTGATATGGAAGAATGCTAACTTCAATTCCCTATATGTTCGATAGAGCCAAAGATTCCCCACTGATTGAATATTGATGAAGGAGAAGGAGGAAATAATGACGGTTATGGTGGAGGAGGAAGAAGAGGATAAAGTGATGGTGGTGGAGGAGGTGACGGTGACCACGGAAGAAGGGTTAGGAGGTTGAGGGTTGATGTGGGATTGGGTAGAAAAGATAGGGTCATTGTGTAAATGATAAAACTTGAAGGTTTTAAAATTAGTGTTTTTAGAACTAATCTTAAGGTTTCCTTACTTGCGCCATGGTTGGATTCGCAGACAAGGGAGGAACTTCATAGTCCTCCTCAATAGCTCACACCGATCATTTGCCTACATATGTGCCTCCATTCTTGCTGCCCAGATATGATAGCCTTCACCTTTGAAGACAGGTAGACCTAGTGCAGTAAAAAAAAGAAGAAATCCCTCAATTACATGTCCCTCAAGAAGAAACTCTGATACCACTTTTGTTGGAGTTTTTAGGCTGAACTTCAATTCTATAAATAGAAATAAAGGCAAGAAAAAGAGAAGAAATATTTTCTGGTGAAAAGATGATTTTTAATTGAACTGAAATGATGTTTAAATATAGAAAAAATGCAATAACTAAAGCCTATATCTAAGCAACTACTTGGCACATGATTCTATGATAAACAAACTCTTACAAATAGCAACTTAACGCCTAAAAAACAGCAACTAACTTAAAATGCTGAAAATGGCTAAAAAATTGGCAAAAATCCAGCAACTTCTATTCACTAGTTACTGGAGGCAATTAATCAACAAAATCCTTATAATTCCATCTCATGATAGTGTAAACCCTTATAATTTCACCACGTGCCTCTCAATTATCTAATGGATCTTATTTATTTATTTTTTATAAAGGGAATGCATTTATACTATAAATACATTTATTGTGAATTTTCATTTAATACATAATTTCTTGGATAAACTTGTAAATGGATAAGCAACTTGCAAATAACTTACCCAACAATTTCAATCCTTGTCTAAATTTGTACATTATTGTCTAAATTTGTACATCAGCTTGTAATCAAGTGCTTCGCATGTGAACCGGATTCATGACAAAAAAGTTTTAAGCTCAATCAAAGAAAACCGGTATAGAAAGAAAGAGAGAGAAGTATATAGCGTGGATTGAACTCTTTTACTCCTTAAATAAGCAAATGTGGACACATATAATGGTGTAATTGAGGAACCATAGAGAATTAGAAAAGTTCATTCACCCTTAGCTCTAAGAAAGATATCATTTAGAGTTGACAAACAAACATATTGAACTGAACTGAATTTGAACGAGTCAAAATAGTTTTAGTTAAGCATGTTACTAAACCACCCAAATACTACTAGCTAAAATGCGAATCATAACTGATGTGAGATCAAAAATATATATTTTAATCATTATTTGTCTCATATTTATTATTTATATTTGTCCTTTTTGAGTATTAATTTTATGGATTGTGCTTAATAGTGTATTTTATTTGTAGGAGTAAATTGGTGTAAAGTTGAAGAAGTTTGGAGATAAAATGAATTAAAGATGGAAGGTTGAAGAAGGAAATCAAGCAGACAGCTTAATGAATTAAATTGAATATTATATTAATATTTATATATGGAAATTATCGGCAGAATTCAAATTGAATTGCTGCTGCTGCCACGTGTCATTCACCTGAGACGAAACAACTCCAAAGCTTGAGGCGGCGATAGCCACTGTTCACGCGGAATTCAATTCCGTTTGGGTTTTGGTTTTCCAATTTATTTTGGATTCAGTTATTTCATTTAGGGTTTACTACATTTATAAATAGTTCATAGAAATAATTATTAGAGGCATTGAATTATAGGAAATCAACCAGAGGGCATCAAGTATAAAGTTGTCAATACTTTTTAGGTTTTTTTTCTTCTTCTTATTTTCTTAGAGATTAGTTGCTAAAACCCTTGTTCAGGGGTTGTAGCTACGAATGGATTGTTGATTATTTAAGGCTTTATGAATTAATTCTTGGTTGTCATTATAAGTTACTTCTATATTCTTGTTTTAGTATTTCTTGACTGGTCATCTAGAGATAAATCTATTGTTTAACCTTAAAATCGGGAGAGGAGAGGTTAGATAGACCAGAGAATATAGAGAGCTTGATCGACCCGTTAAGTCGAGGTGATTTGTGTTCAGGAGTGACGTCCGGACGAACAACTCGCTTGGTTACGAAATAGGATGATATATAAATGCTCGCCAATTAGTCTATTTATCTCCGCTCAACGATGTAGTTAGGTAGCTAATTGGGGTAGGCGACGAGAGGTGTATAGCCCGACTCATATAATTAACCCTATAAATCAGTAACTTG
>JAJOOS010023911.1:0-21407 GCA_029582725.1 Solanum chiquidenum
CATTCATTTTTCTGGCAGATTTTGTGATTCTTGACTGTGAGGTTGATTTTGAGGTTCCCATCATCCTTGGGAGACCATTTCTTGCCACAGGGCGTGCACTGGTTGATATGGAGAAGGGACAGATGAAATTCAGACTGAACAATGAAGAAGCAACTTTCAATATTTGTAGATCCATGAAGCAGAGTGGTGAGCTTTAAACAGTATCTGCTATAACCTACAGAATTGAGAGTGGACCAGAAGTGCAAACTGAAGAGCGACTATGTGTTGAGGCACTAGCAGTAGTTATGATGAATTTCGATAGTGACGGTATTGAAGAGTATGATGAGTTGGTAGCTGCACTAAACATATGTGAATATCGGTCAAAACACAAGATGTATGAATTGGACATGAAGAATCGTGAGTCTCCACCAACGAGACCATCTATTGTGGAGGCACCAAAAGTAGAGCTTAAGGCTTTACCACCTCATCTGATGTAGGTATTCTTGGGCATAGATAACACTCTTTCGATCATCATTGCAACAGATCTAAATGCACGACAAGTAGAGTGCTTGGTGACTGTGTTGAAGAGGTTCAAGCGAGCTATTGGGTGGACTATTACGGATATTATTGGGATTCCTCTCGGTATTTTTTCCCACAAAATCCAACTCATGCAAGATCACAAACCTAGTATTGAGCACCAAAGAAGATTAAATCCACCTATGCAAGAGGTAGTAAAAAAAGAGATCATCAAGTGGTTAGATGATGAAGTTATCTACCCCATTGCAGATAGTAGTTGGGTATGCCCTGTTCAATGTGTGCCCAAGAAAGGTGGGATTATTGTCGTTCCTAATGAGAGAAACGAGCTTGTTCCGATGTGGCCCGTGACTGGATGGAGAGTCTGCATGGACTACCGTAAGCTAAATGCTTGGACAGAAAAGGACCATTTTTCTATGTCGTTCATGGATCAAATATTGGATAGACTTGTTGGAAAGGGTTGGTATTGTTTTCTTGATGGTTATTCGGGCTACAATCAGATTTATATAGCTCCGGAGGACCAAGAGAAAACCACCTTCACTTGCCCTTATGGGACTTTCGCCTTCAAACGGATGCCCTTTGGGTTGTGCAATGCTCCAGCGACCTTCCAACGTTGTATGATGTCAATATTTTCTGATATGGTGGAGGACACAATTGAGGTATTTATGGATGATTTCTCTGTGGTAGGTGAATCTTTTGATCAATGTCTAAATCATTTGGCCGAAGTACTTAAAAGGTGTGAAGATTACAACTTGGTACTGAATTGGGAGAAGTGCCACTTTATGGTGAAAGAAGGGATAGTTCTAGGTCATCGAATTTCTGAAAAGGGCACTGAGGTAGATAAAGCGAAAGTTGAAGTAATAGAAAAACTTCCCCCACCTATCTCTGTAAAAGGTGTGAGGAGTTTTCTTGGGCATGCAGGTTTTTATAGGATATTCATCAAAGATTTCTCAAAAATTGCACATCCTTTATGCAAACTGCTCGAGAAGGAGTGTAAGTTCTATTTTGATGATGCTTGTCTTAGAGCATTTGGAGAAGTTGGTCACTGCACCTATCATTATTTCACCGGATTGGGGACAACCGTTTGAGGTAATGTGTGATGCAAGTGGAGTGGCGCTTGGTGTAGTATTGGGACAGAGGCGAGAGAAAATTCTTCACCCTGTTTACTATGCTATCAAGGCTTTAAATGTAGCCCAGAAGAATTATACTGTGATTGAACAAGAGCTCCTTGCGGTAGTTTTCACAATCGAGAAATTTCGATCCTATTTGCTTGGTACTAAGGTCATAGTACATACTGACCACTCTGCATTGAGGTATTTAATGGGGAAGAAGGATGCAAAACCGAGGCTAATTAGATGGGTATTGTTACTGCAAGATTTTGATTTCATGGTAAAGGATAGAAACGGGACCGAAAATCAAGTTGCTGAACACTTGTCCAGATTAGAGGAAGAGGCTATGCTAAAGCTTGGTGATAGGGCTGAAATTAATGATGCTTTTCCAGATGAACAGGTATTGGCTGCTTCTCGTGATTTGATCCCTTGGTTCGCAGACTTTGCTAATTATTTGGCAAGCGATATTGTGTCCCCGGATTTGTCATTTCACCAAAGGAAAAAATTTATGCATAATGTGAAGAAATTCTTTTGGGATGAGCCTTACCTGTATCGTAGTTGTGCTGATGGGATTATACGTCGCTGTGTGCCCGAGGTTGAGATGTTTAGTGTACTTGAAGCATGCCATTCATTACTTGTTGGTGGGCATCATAGTGGTATCCAGACTGCACATAAGATTCTGCAGTGTGGGTACTACTGGCCTACCATCCACCAAGATGCTCATGATTTTGCCAAGTCTTGCGATCGTTGCCAAAGAGAAGGAGGGATGTCAAAGAGACAAGAGCTCCCTATGAATCCTATATTGGTGATAGAGTTGTTTGATGTACGGGGCATTGATTTTATGGGCCCATTTATGAGCTCATATGGGATGAAGTATATTCTTGTTGCGGTTGATTATGTATTGAAGTGGGTGGAAGCAGTTGTGCTCCCCAACAATGAAGGTAAAAGTGTCACTGCATTCTTGAAAAAGAATATCTTTTCTCCAGATTTGGGACACCGAGGGCTATTATTAGCGATGGAGGTTCTCACTTTTGTAATAAGTTGTTCAAGGCGCTACTTGAGAAATATGGTATCCGTCACAATGTAGCCACTCCTTACCATCCACAGACTAGTGGGCAAGTTGAAGTGTCCAACAGAGAAATCGAACATATTTTGGCAAAGACTGTGAGTGCTAATAGAACGGATTGGTCAAGGAAGCTCGA
The DNA here is from genome assembly GCA_029582725.1 of Solanum chiquidenum. Classification (NCBI taxonomy): domain Eukaryota; kingdom Viridiplantae; phylum Streptophyta; class Magnoliopsida; order Solanales; family Solanaceae; genus Solanum; species Solanum chiquidenum. The sequence goes on from JAJOOS010023911.1 coordinate 2,825, forward strand.
TGATACTCTATGGGCTTATCGCACTTCATACAAGACCCTCATAGGTATGTTTTCTTACCAACTTGTATATGGGAAGTCTTGTCATTTACCGGTAGAGCTAAACCATAAGGCAATGTGGGCAATGAAGAAGCTAAATTTGGATTGGGGCGCCGTATCTAATCAAAGAATGAATGACTTGAATATGCTTGATGAGTTTCGCCTGAAAGCTCAGCCTTGTACAAAGAGAAGATGAAGCGGTATCATGATCAAAGAATTGAAAAGCGTGAATTTATGATTGGTGATCTTGTGCTTCTATTCAACTCTAGGTTGCGCTTATTTTCAGGCAAACTCAAGTCCAAATGGACTGGGCAAATTTTTGCTCACAAAAGTGCTCCCCCACGGAGCGGTTGAGCTTTAGAATAGTGAAGGAACAAGGTTCGTGGTAAACGGGCAAAGGATCAAGATCTATCTAGGAAATGCTGAAAGTGTGCAAGAAGTGATTGAGGCTTACAATCTTGATGAAGTCTGAGTAATCAAGAAACTTGCGTCGTTCCACTACGTTAAATCAAGCGTTGTTTGGGAGGAAACCCAAGATGTACAATCTAGCCAACGATAGGTTTCTGTTTTCTATTTAGTAGTTTTCTTTGTTTAATTGCGTTACTGTATCAATTTAGATAGGTGTTGTAGTTTTTTTTTAGTGTTGGCTAGAATTAGCATAGGGCTGTGTCTAAAAAAGTGTCCAGAAAATGTAAAAAGAATAGCCTAATGGTTGCTACATGTGCAGGTACACCATGAAAAATTTGCAGAAAATGGTTTGGTGCAGAGGTCTACGGACCCCATCGACAGTCCGTCATTCAATCCACGGACCGTGAATGGTGTCCGTAGATACCAGGTAAGCCTCTAAATTTTTCCAAGTGTAAGAGTGATCTACAGTCCTAGTCTACGGACTGTAGATCGACTCACGGCAGTAGACGGGTTCTCGTGAGTCCAAATTCTATCTGACCCGACCCGGACCCCCTTATTTAAAGCCCCCCTAATTTCAAATCACTTCCACTTCCCTCCATTCACTCTCCAACCATTTCAACCATTCCATAACCTCCCTAAATCACTCCATAACTCCCCCATAAAATCATCCCTTCCATAATTCCGAAAATACCTTTCCATTCCAAATACAACTCATTCCATATTCCAAAGTCCGGTGTTGGGTTAGTAAAAAGGAGGTGATTCTTTGGTCTTGCTAAGCTTTATGTTATCGCACAATCACCCCACTCCTTATCGCTTTTAAGGTAATAGACTTTCCCCTCACTTTGAACTTTGGTTCATAGATTGAATATAGAGAGTTGGGAGTTGGGTCTTGACCTTGGATAATTGTGAAATGAAATTGCATGATAAAATTGGAAGTTACAATACCCTTGGGACGATAGATAGTGATTGTGCTGCCGTGTTTTATTTGATTATAAGTCTAAATGTAAGTTTTCAACTTAGGGTTCCAATGATTGTCTTAAATACTTGTTAAAATGATTAACTGGAATCTTGAGAATGACAAACTAGCATGCCCCAACGTTGAAATGCCTAGTTAGACTAGGATTTTTGTTGAAATTGGTCTAAAATATGGATATTCAAAATTGAGAATGGCTGAAACCTAGCACAGATCGCATCCACGATACCCCATCTACGGACCGTAGTTTGGGTTCATGGGTTGAAGCTGTTGAAAATTTCACCAAGTGTGAAACCACGGATGTGGACTACGGTCTGTAGATCAATCTACGGACCGTTCTGTACATCCTTGGTTTCCATCTGAGACATATAATGTTGGTCCTCTGATCGACGGAAGGGTTCCACGGACCGTTGATCAGTTTATAGGCCGTAGGTCCCCGCCGTGGATGATCACTGTATACACTGTCACTGCTACTGTTCGTGTTTAGTTCTAAAGTTCTTCCGAGTTGTTTACAGTTAAGTTTGGTAGTAATATTAATTCCACAGGTACGATGGCACCCAAGAAGCTAGTCACCTACTCAAAATATGGCAAGTCCAAATCTGTTAGCCCTAGCTTCAGATTAATCGATGAGGACACGGATACAGAACGCGATCCAGCATACGTTCCTCCCAAAACAATGACTTCGTCCACTGCATCCCGAGCCACCAGAGGCACCCCCCCGGAAGGTGATTCCTGACGTAGTCACTGTTTCCCAGTCTCATGAGGAGCACACACTGATCGGGTCACCAACTGGGGTTGCTTCCAGTTCAGCTACTGGGTCTGCGTCAGGATCTGAGTCTACCTATGCTTCAGGGTCCGAGGCTGCCCATGCTTCAGGGTCCGCGTCTGCTGATGCTTTATGGTTCAAGTCTGCTCATGCCTCGGGATCGACTGCCAAATCAGCCACAGGGTCCAGCCAAAATGGACAAGATACCTCGTGTGATGAGGCTTCTAGCTCTTAGTCCGTACGTATACCAGGGAATGAGAACCCTACCCCGGTGGCCGGTGAGCCAAACAGATGGTGTGTTGAGGACAACGGCAAATCTATCGGGATGCGAAGATGATTAACGACAAAGCGAAGATGGCCCGAATTGTTACATAGGAGCACAGAGTCCTCACAGGGAGCTTGCACACTGTCGTCGACATCCACCGGCTGTTTAACCTTTACAAGTGTGAATCGATGGCTCGAGACCCAAGTACTTATAGTGAGGAGATTGTACGGGAGTTCTACGCCTCCTATGCCGCCACTCTCCCTGGTTTGATCTCCAAGCGATCAAAACCCATGACCCAGGACCCTCTCACTTCCACTATGGTCCGGGGTTGTCCGGTAGACATATCACATGCCACCATCAACCGCTTTCTCTATGGGACTACCACAGGTCACTCTTGGTCCCTCAACACATCTGAGTTTGATTATAGATGGGACATCGTGTGGAGCGGTGTTTTTCAGCGGAATGCTGAGCAGCGAGAGGCTGTCATTCTATGGGTGGCTAAATACATTGTTGCAGATGGTGAGCGTGCTGAATGGGTCTCCGCACCTCGATTAGGTATCCGAAAGGCCACATTGAATTTTATGGCCAAGTTCTTCTAGTTGTTGTTGCGTAACAGGGTGTCGCCGACAAAAGCTGACAACCAAGTCAAATGGGATAGAGCAGTCATGGTTGTAGCTCTGGTAGCAGGAGTGGAGATTGACTTTGCCTGCATGCTGCTGGCAGAGATTCACGAGAGGGCTTTCAAGATAACCACTACTTACCCCTTTCCCTGCTTGATTTTCCACTTGTGCAGGGACTCTGGAGTGCCGATCTGGCATTGTGATAGGTTAATTCACCCTACGGGGACATTGGATATAGGCCTCATTCATGATGAGGCAAATGTGGCGGCACCTCGTAGAGAGCCTCAGGTTGAGGTACCTCCCTTGGGTGCAGATCTTACAGACATGGTGGGGCAGGTACAGGGTGGTGATCCCATTATACATGATCAGTCTAATACTGTCCCGGCCTCCTCTTCTCAGGCTGCTAGTATGGCCCTTAGTTCATCTCGTTCCACACCACAGTTGGGAGCTACTGTTGTCCCATTGGTCAGAGTACAAAAATTAGAGGCTCAGATGGCCACACTGCTGCATCACATCCAGCCATGGATGCACAAGTCGATAGTCGAGTCTGAGGCCAGAGTGGAGCGACGGATGGAGGGCATGATGGATCGGAAGATCCAGGGTGTTAATAAGCTTCTTGATGCCTTTGAATTGCGAGTCCTCGAGCGATCAGCCCTGGCCATAGATCTATCCTCTTTGCATGCTGAGTTAGCTAGCCTCTGGACTGATGTTGATGTCATTCTTGCTACCCCTACAGTTGAGCCTCAGGTGGCACCTATTGCACTGGCTGATGATACGGTGCTGGAGGCTTTATTCAGTGGGACCGCCGAGGAGGGGCTTGAGCCTACACATGCCAAAGGGAAGAGGCACCACTCTAGCCACAGTGATGAAGAAAAGGGTCAAAGGAGACAGCGCAGGCAAGAGAAGGAAGCCAAGAAGGCTTCAATTTTAGATGAAGAGTTGCGCCAACGGAGGGCGCGTGAGAGTGTTGTAGGGGCATCGAGTTCTGCTCCAGTTGTAGATGTCCCACCTATTGTGAGGGACGTTGTGAGCAGCACTGAAGGTACTATGATGGTTGATGTGGGCACTACCAGGGTGACCCATGTATGGTTCCAACGGGCTCCGGGAAACCGGACCCACCCGCTTGTTGATGATTCATCGACGCTATGCGCCACTGGTTTGCTTCACCAAATCAATTATCTTTTACTGTATTTTTATGCATTGGGGACAATCATATCTTTTTTTTTTGGGGGTGGGGTAAATGGATTGTGAGTGATAGGGTGAAGTCTGAGTAACCCAACTCATAAATCCTCTCTTTGGGGTTTTCTTGCCTGTGTTCTTTTTCCCCAAGAGCCTGTTTAATTTCTATGGTTACTCAAGAAGCTGTTCTTAGCATGGGTAGGATTATGGGATCTTATTCATGTATTGCACAAATATGCTTTCAGGGTATTTATGGTATGTTTCCACTATGTTATGATGATCTATATGTTGAATATGCTTATGACTTATGCTTTTACACTAATCTTCATGATGATCCTTAAACTTGGTAAAGTGCATGATTTTAAACTAAAATGTCCTTTCTAGCATGTTTTGATGATTTTATGCATGGTTATCATACTTAGTGCATTTTGTACTAATCCATATTTTCCTACATTTTCCACAAGTGTACCGTCCGGTTCTTTAGGTGATCTTCTTTTTGTTCAAGCTTTGATTCAACTATTCTCCTTACTTGTGGTGAGTCCTCATGGTTTGAGGACGGATGATATCTTTGTAGTTCCTTTTTCTTGTATTTGACTTTTGGATTATGTTGTAAGGGTTGTGACCCTATTTGACTCAAGTATTGTAATAGATGTCTAATTGAGACAAGTCTTGACTTTTTCTTTCCTTTATAAAAGATCTTTTTAGACATGAAATGTGTTTTTACTATATTTATTCTAATGATTTATGTTATGATATGCTAAGTGGATTACATGGGACCTTTTGGGGTTCTATGTACCTTGTTACGGCTAGGGGGTACCCTTGGGTCGTGACTATTTCACATATTATTCATGCTTAATTTTAAAGACTTGGGGATTCACCTATTTGCCTAACCATAAATGATGATGGGTATTCACCTCTTGCCATACATAAAGGATCATCGGTATTTGCCACAATTTCCAACTTATGGGTTCAGGGGTACTCGCCTTCATGCCCAACATCATATGGCACGGGTACTCGCCTCCATATCATTATATAATGATCATGGTTTATTGCGTCCATGTCAAATCATCATTATAGGAACATGGGGAGTCGCCTCTTGTTGAACATCTACGAATAACGGTAGTCTCCTCTTATCCAAGTCTAACTAAAATGGGTAATCGCCATATATCCTTCTCATTTAGAGGTCAAGGGTAATCTCCTCTAGCCTCATCAATTCGTTAGTCTTTTAGCTTAGATTCATTTTAGGCGAGAAATCCTTTAGACCTAGAATCATTCAATGTGAGCAAGCCTTTCACATTCATACTTAAGCAATTCATGTGGGAACTATCCCTTCCACAACAATTACATCAAATAATAACATAAGTTTTACTCTCAAAGCACTAAATCTCATAAAAATCATATATGCTTCAATCTCAAAGCACTACATCACATAATCACCATACATGCTTCAATCTCAAAGCACTTCTAATGTATCTTATCAATCCTATAAGAATACATATAAACCCATACATTCTCCTCTCATGGTATAAAACTCATTTACATCAATTTCATCTTTCTAGACATGGGTTAGGCATGGGTAAATGGAAATTCATACTAAACACATGCAATCCTATGAATTCATGCATAAACAATCATAACCCAATCATTTGGATCAGCATTCCTCAATACCCACAACATTAGAAGAAAACCCTAACTCAAATTGGGGAATTTCTACCTTTCAATTGGGGAATCTTAGGGGCACCGTGGATGAAAGGATCCCATGGATTAAAAGACATTATGCCTTGTTAATAAACACAACAAATGCTTGAGGAATGGAGACTTGACCTTGATCCTAGCTTAAACTCTCTCTTCTTCTTCAAGTTCTAGAGAGAGAAATATTTGGAGAGGAAGAACGTGTCTTCTTTTATATCTTGAGAAAAAAGTCTTAAATTGGGCAAATTTGGTGGTAAAATTCTTATATATGTCATTATATAAGGGTAAAATGACATTGTATATAATTAAAATAATCTAAAAAGACTCAAAAGACCTTGACTTAAAATCTAAAACAAGGTACGCTGGAGCTCGCCAACGGCCACTAGGCGACTCACCAAGTGAGCCTTAACTCGCTGAAATTTCTAGTAAGCCAGACTTTGTACCTAGTCAATTAGGGGATGGGAAGATCCTTTTGGTGACACACCAAATGGAACGATGAGCCCGACTTGGCTCGCCTAAATTGTAGAACTCTGGATGCTAGAAATAGGTGAATAGGCGAAGGGGGTTCCACTTTGCGGATCACCAAGTCACTTGGTGTTCACACCCTACTTCACCTATTCAACTAAGGAAGTGAATATTTTCCCCTTCTCTAAATCAGAGATGTTATAGTTCATATGTTTGAAATATAATCTACCCATATCTAGCCACTTTGCTTCAATTGTCTACTCCATCATACAAGTCACCTTTTCACATATTCACATGTTCCCTTTATTGGTTTTCACTCCCATTGTATTAGACTATAATGTTACCTCACAAGATCCCTACTTTCTCTATTGTACATTTTATATGTACTTACTTGGAATATGTTTCTGTCTCAAAATTGAATCTTCCCACGTGCTCCCTTGGTTCAACGTTCATGTATTCCTTGTATATGATATTAGATAGTAAGTATTTGGCTATCATATAGAGTTCAAATCTCTTGGTTGAATGTCAAAATCTTTCACTTGATATGTTCTTAAATTTGAGATGTCAAAATTATTACTGAGTCATATAAGCTCCTAAGTATTACGTTGGTGTCACATTTGCTTCCCATGTCATTTTTATTATCTTAAATCCATATTAATATGTCTCCTACTACTGGTTTGTAGTTCCAAATCTCAAAAAATATTATGACCACAAAAAAAAACAATCGGACCATGACACATCCCTTGGTGGAATCCACTAGTTGAACATCTAACCCAGCCAGCCTATGCACTTCACGAACCATTTTTTTCTTTTGACGCTCTACATGAACCAAACTACCCATGGACAATCGACTAAGGGTATCCGCTAACATATTAGCTTTGCCCGGGTGGTAAAGGACACTCATGTCATAATCTTTCAAGAGTTCTAACCACCTTTTTTGTCGGACTTTCAAGTCCTTTGACTAATCACATATTGAAGACTCTTGTAATCGATAAACACCTCAACATGTACCCCATATAGATAATGTCTCCATATTTTTAAGGCAAACACAACCGCCGCTAATTAAGGGTCATGGGTCGGATAATCCTTCTCATGGACTTTTTAGTTGACTTGAAGCGTAGTAAATCACCTTACTATGTTGCATAAGTAAATATCCCAACCCTACTCTATAGGCATCACAATATACTACGAAACCATACGTACCCTTCAGTAAGGTCAAAACTGGGGTGGAAATAAGTCTATCATTCAACTCTTGGAAACTCTTTTCATAAGTCTCCGACCATCCAAAATTATTTTTCTTTTGAGTCAAGGCCGTCAAAGGAGAGGCAATGAAGGAAAACCCCTCAACAAACCTCCTATAGTAGCATGCCAAACCCAAAAAGCTTCTAATATCTGAAGGAGTTAGAGGTGTAGATAAACTATTGACCACATCCATCTTCTTTGGATCTACCTCGATACCCTTCCTTGACACAATGTGACAAAGGAATGCTACGGACCATAACAAAAACTCACATTTGTTAAACTTTACGAAAATTTGATGGTCCTTAAGAACTTACAATACAATTCTCAAATGGTCCAAATGCTCATACTCACTCCTTGAATAGATCAAAATATCATCAATAAACACTATCAAAAACATGTCAAGATATTGTTGGAACACTCTATTCATCAAATCCATGAATGCCGTCGGAGCGTTACTAAAACCAAAGGACATTACTAGGAACTCATAGTGACCATATCTTGTTCGGAAGGCCATCTTTGGAATATCAATCCCTCTTACCCTCAATTGGTGATAACCCGAACGAAGTTCAATTTTAGAGAAATAACTAGCCCCTTGAAGTTGGTCGAACAAGTCATCAATTCTTGGAAGAGGATACTTATTCTTAATGGCTACTTTATTCAATAGACAATAATCAATGCACATTCTAAGCAACCCATCTTTCTTTCTAACAATAAACAATGGAGCACCCTATGGAGAGATACTCGGTTGAATAAACCCTTGTCTAGCAAATCCTTTAGTTGCTCTTTCAACTCTTTTAACTCCGCTGGATCCATTCTATAAGGAGAAATAGAGATAGGTTGCGTATCCGGTAAAAGGTCAATACCAAAATCTATTTCCCACTTGGGAGGGATACCGGGAAAATCATCGCGGAAAACTTCCAGAAACTCATTCACTATGGGAACCGACTCTAGGGAAGGGATTCTAGATTCAACATCCCTTACTCTATCAAAATGGTAAATACACCCTTCGAAGATCATCTTCCAAGCTTTAAGGCAAGAGATAAATTGACCTCTAGTTATAGAATTCCCCCCCTTCCATTCTAAAATAGGCTCATTTGGAAATTAGAACCTAACCACCAGAGCCGTAAAATCGATGGAAGCATAACATGCATGCAACCAATCCATACCCAAAATCACATAAAAGTCTAACATGTCTAACTCCACTAAATCAACCAAAGTAACTCTATCAGACAAGGAAATGAGAAAAAATTTATAAACCCTCTTAGTCACTATCGAATCACAAACCGGGGTAGAGATTGAAAAAGGTTCTATTAACAATTCGGGGAGCATTTCAAACTTCAAGAACATAAAAGGTGTCACAAAGGCCAAAGTAGCACCAGGATCTATAAAGGCATAAACATTAATAGAAAAGTCTTTTAACATACCGGTCACAACATACTGGGATTTCTCTTGATCACCTCGGGATTGAAGAGCATAAAAGCGGTGTTTTTTAGGATCATCAGAGTTAGAACTACTAGGAGGGGATTTCTTGTTCTCTCTTCCCTTAGACATAAGCATAGGACAATCTCTCATCTTGTGACCACTCTTTCCACAACCATAGCAACCATCCGTGCCAACTAGTCACTTACCAACATGTTTTCTTCCACATTTTGCACAATTATGCCTACTCACATAAGAACCACCACTATTACCTCCTTAATGTTTAGGGTTAGACACCTTATCCTTGTTGATCCTTGGAGAACTAGAGGAGCCTTCATTGGAAAACCCTTGTTTGAACCATTGCCGACCTTATCCATCGAACTTGGCATTGGAGAAGTTCCCATCAAAAGTTCTAGCTCTTTTCACCTCACTATTCTTGTCTTGGAGTTTCTCATCCTCCATTTGTGGGGCATACACCATAAGATGTTAGATATCCATATTATCATGGAGCATTACCGAATGACATTCTTTTCTTACCAATCTAGACACAACCTTCAAATACCTAATCATCATGTCCCTTTAATCCACCACCAAATCCAGAGCATACTTGGACAATTGAGTAAACTTTAGATAATACTCTTGAAAACTCATATTCCCTTGACGAATATTAATGAACTCTTGCACCTTAGCTTCCCTCATCTCTCGGGAAAAGACCCTATTAAGAAATGCCAATTTAAATGCTTCACACTCTATGGGACCCGCTCCTACCTACCTACCATTCTTCCATTGAATATACCATACTTGAGCAACACTCTTCAATTGGTAAGTGGCTTACTCCACTTTCTCTACCGAATTGATCCCCATAATGTCAAGTATCTTGTAAACCTCTTCCACAAATTCTTGAGGATCTTCTCCCACTTTGGAGCCATGAAACTTGGGAGGGTTCATTCTAGAAAAATCCGTAACCCTTGAAGCAGCCGAATTAAGATTCACCAGAGCTACAACTTCTCTATTAGCTTGAGTCGTAACGACTTGGGCCAATATTTTGAAAGCCGGCCTAAACTCCGCAAGGGTCACATTCTCAACAACGGGGTCAACCAAAGCTTGATTAGCTTGATTAGCTTGAGGAGGAGCTCCTTGATTCACATTCTCCTCTTCCATCCTTCTAGCGTTAGCCCTTCGTGTATTCATATCCTGAAGACACAAGAGAAGGAATAGAGAGAAGACCTTATAGAGTTAAATTCTATAGTAGGGCTTACGAGTAATGAAAGTAGTGAAATTTCCTAAACATCTTATAGGCTCTCATTCATAAATGTGGTGTGCTTAACACTCATGAAAAAGACTCTACTAGACGTGGCTTATGAAACATCATCCTAGAATCATTTTAGACCTTGTGCTCTAATTACCAAGTTTGTCACGACCCAAGGGTACCCCCTAGATATAACAAGGCACATAGAATCCCTAAAAGAACCATGTAAGCCACTTAGCAAATCATAACATAAGTAAAGAACAATAAAGAGTAAAATTCATTTTAAAGTCGAAAAGTTTTATAAAGGAAAGTGGAAGCCTAGACTTGTCTCAATTAGCCATCTATTACAATATTGAAATCAAATAAGGTCACAGACCTTTCAACATAATCTGAAATTTAAATATAAGAAAGAAAGGGTTAGGACAAAAATGCACTAAGTATGATAGCCATGCATAAAATCATGAAGACATGATAAAAAGGATATTTTAGTTTAAAAGCATGCACTTTGTCAAGTTTAAAAATTATCATGAAGATAAGTATAGAAGCATAAGTCATAAGCATATTCAAAATATAGATCATCATAGCATAATTGAAACATACCATAAGAATCCCCAAAGTCTATTTGTGCAATGCATGAGTTAGATCCCATAATCCTACAAAATACTAAGTAAATCTTCTTGAGTAACCATAGTTCATAGTTGATATTCTTGTTAATAGTATCATAGTGGGGATAAGCCTTAACAGACATAGACCAGATGAGCTAAACATGGAATTCGGTGTCTACCCCACACCGTAAAGGGGTTGTCCTACTTGACTAAGGTAGAACCATACTTATAGCTTAGATGGATCCACTATCTAAAGAACTATGAGGGAAAATATTTTAAGGTATAAGAGGATTATTTAGTAGAAACCCGACCTCTACTAATGTGAGAGCTTCCATCCCAAGAGATTTCTTCTAGAAACCCGACATCTACTACCGTGAGGGCTTTCATCTCATATCAATATCCACTCAGTTCTAAGCATTAATTCCCATGGAGTTCATATTCAGTTTTGAATTAAGTTCATACTCATGGAAGAATGTCTTCACTCAATCCAGCATAATTCATAAAATATCTCCTAGATTCAATAAGTGAGCATAGCCTTTCAACCTTAGAATCATCATATAGTGAGAAAACCTTCACACTTTATATCATATTCATACATTGGTGTGTAGATGAGAGTAACTTATCAATCAACACACAAGATCGTAATCATAATCACTTTACTTAGAAAGTGTTCATAAATCATAAACATAACCCTCATAATCATGCACAATTCTCATACTTTGGCTTTCAAGGACCATATGTCACATTCTCTCAAAACATCTATAATTACTACATTATACGTGCATGATAACATAATTCAAGTAACCCAATCACGACTTGCATAATTACATAACATTCTTCTATAATCAACAAATCCACAATATGAGATCATAATTGGGGAAATTTTGAGGTTTCATGGGTACTTGGGGTTTTTATCATAAATAAAAAATAAATCAACAATAAATCATCAATTAAATCATAATCCATCATAAATCAACCTCTAGAAACATTTTTGAAAGGAACCCATAAGCTTGAAGTCAAACCCTAACTTTTAGGGAAATAACTAGTTTTGTAATTGACTTTGGAGGGACTCCATAGATGAATACTATCCATGGATGAAGGACTACAATACCTTTGTTATGAATACCAATGACATTGGTATGAAAACTTTTCTTCTTGAACCCTAGCTCCACCTTCTTCGTTCTTCTTCTTCCTTGAAGTTCTAGAGAAAAAATTTCATGTGGAGAGGATGAAGTTTGGGGTTTTCTTTTGGATTCTAGGGAGAATGACTTAATTGGGGAAATTTTGAGCATCAAAATGTTATATACTTAACTAGGGAAAGAGTAAAACATTGAACTAGAGATTTAGGAAAATAAAAAAGGACCCCTAAGACTCCCAAAATAAACACTGCAGATCCACATGCAAAATCTCGCCAAGTGCACTGGGCAACTCGCCAAATGTGCCCTCAGCTCGCCTAATTTTACAGTGAGTCGACTTGGGGGATAAGTCGACTTAGTAAATGGGGGAGTCAACTTTGGTAACTCGCCGACGGTAATGGCGAGCCCGACTTTGCTCGCCTAAAGTTACAGAATACAGGACATCAGGGATCATGCCAAAAGACGAGGAGGCTTCACTGGGCGGATCACCAAGTCGACTCGGTAGATCGCCTAGTTGACTCAGCTTATTCACTAGTCGACTCAAATTATTGCCTAGTCGACTAAGAAGTGAATATTTACCCTTCTCTAATTCCAGGGTGTTACAGAATTTGAGTAGAAAAGATGGATCCTTCAAACCTAGCTTCAACTTTCTTCTTCTTTTTCCTTGGAGTTGTAGAGAGAATATTTTGGAAAGGGTTTTGGTTTTAATTTGGGGATTTGGAAATTATGATTTATATGAGTTAGTTTAGGTTTCTAAAATACTTATATAGGTGTTAAAAAATAGACTCAAATTACATCACTTAGTAATTTTTTGAAAAGGAAATCCTTAAAAGACCCTTAAAGTCAACTGCCAAATGGCAGTTTCAGGGATCACCCACGATCACCCACCCACGACATCGTGGATTGACCCACGTGGCGTGCTGGTGAACCGTGGGTTAGGTGTCGGCAACACATTTTCAGAAGCCTTGACCCACGACCCCCGCCCACGGGGCTTGGGTCCACTTACTGCCTGTAGGTACCCCTTGTGGGTGGATTGTTTAGGGCGTTGATTTAGGGTTCTCCTCAAGGACCATTGGTTGGTCTTTGGGGAGTCATACCTTGACGTTTACACCCAAAAACATATATATTGTGCACCGGGATTTATTTACCACTCTAACCCTTATGTTAGGCTTTAGTTTAGTCTAATAGATTTACATTAGGCTCTAGTTTAGTCTACTAATTTCCGGAATGTTACACGTAACATGGCATACAAGACCCCGAAAGGCCTCATATAAGCCAGTTAGATTTTATAGTCAAGATAATAGAAAATCAGTAAAAATTTAAAACATCTTTAACAACATAAAAGTTTTATAAAACTAAGCGGAAATCTTATACAATTGTCTCAAAACCATCTGATAGAAATATTCTTGGGACACAGCCCATACAATAATGTTGAATACTCGAAATGAAAAGAACATAAGAAAATAGTGGCCAAATCCTTGAATGTTATGAGGACTCACCAATCTTCAAGTCTTGCCTCTACTAAGTATCCTAGCCACAGGGATGAGAGTCGAGATTGCTGAACCATACATTTGGATAAGAAATGTAGGAAATAGTACACGTTATTACAAGAATGTACTAAATATGATATCTTGCATAAACATCATTATAAACAAGGCATTAGTCAACATAAGTCATAAAGCATAATCAATGCACATAATAGATAATCATAACATAGGAGGAGTACTTCATGAAGTAACCTCAAATTATCCTTTATAACGACTTGGGTTTTTCACCTGTAGTCTTACTCTTCCTGGAAGGAAACTCTAGCAACAATCCAAGCTAATCATTCATCTTAAAATTTCTGTAACACCTTGCAAACTTGTAGCTAATCTAGAACTAAAATGTGAGGGTTAACGTCAAAGGGAAAGGTTAAGAGCCAAGGAAAATGGGTAAGTGTCACGACCCAGGGGTACCCCCTTGATGTAACACGGTGTACTTGACCTCGAAGGGGTCTCATACAAGCCCTTAGCATAATCATGAACATAAGTAAATTGAAATGATGTGCATTTTTTTTTTTTACAATAGAAGCCTTTTTCATAAAAGAAATATAAGAGTCTAGACCTTGTCTCAAATAAACCATCTAATATAATCGAATGCATTCTTAGGGACACAACCCTTTACAACGTAGACTTGAAAATAGAAAGTACAAAATGAAACTAGAAATCAATAAGCCTTGTCCTCGAACCATGAGGATGCATAAAGCTTGGAGAATAGTTAACACAAGCTTTACTTGAAAGGAGAAGTAAACCTCAAACACCGGAACCTACACTTATTAGAAAATGTAGAAAATATGGGTTAGCACAAATATTGTACTAAGTATGGAGGTCATGCATAAAAATCCTTAAATAATGTAAAAAGGGACATTTTAGTTGAAACCATGCACTTTGTCAACTTTAAGAACCATCATGCACATTTAAAGTAATTACCTAGTCAAACCATTTCATAAGCAACCCTAACCTACCATAATCATGCATAACTTACCTTGACCTCATCCATAGCCAACACTCATAGACAAGGAGTAATTCATGTTCCTATCTTTCAATTACGAAATTCACTCATAGCAACAATTCATATCATACATACATGGATTCACATATCTTCATAGCATAAGGAAACCACACCATAAACCCTTTATAAGTCTACTTGTGAAATGTACAAGTGAAGTCCCATACCCCCGCTAACAGTAAGAAAGGCTCATAAAGAAGTCATGAGTATAGTTCATGTTCATGTTTATGTTCATTGTTCATGTAAAACATGCATTAACTCATAGAGAATCATGTCAGAAAGCACACACCACAATCACTCTCAGAGCTTACTTGTGCAATGCATGAATGGAGTGTCATACAACCATTCACACTAAGTAAAGCGCCCAAGTAATCATAGTACATAATTCATGTTCTTGTTCATTGTTCATATTCTTCTTATTGTCATGTTCTTGTTCTTGTCATGTTGGGAAATATAGCCTTAACTGACATAGACCATGTGAGCTACATGGAATCCGGTGTCATACCCCCACACTGAAAAGAGGTGTCCTACTTGGCTAATGTAGAAGTAACATGTTTATCATTTAGGTGGATTTACTAGCTAAAGACCTATGTGGGCACATAGTTATGGGATAAGGAGATTGGTACTAGAAATGCGAACTTTCTAACGTAAAATATTTCAATCTCATGAGATAACTTTCTATGGGAAGCCATACTTTATAACTTAAAATCTTCCATCTCATATTCATATCCACTCGATGCTAAGCATAATTCCCTTGTAAATTCATGTTAAGTCTTTACTTAAGTTCATATTCATAGAAGAATGCACTAGGCACTAAACCAACACGATATCATTATAGCTCATACATTCATTAGGTGAGAATATCCTTTAAAACTTTAAATCATCCATATGTGAGTAAACCTTTCACATCATATTCATAGTGTGTTCATGATAATAGCCTTTCATTCAACACAACCAGATCATCATAGTCATAATAGTTCATGCATAATAAAGTCTAAGGGTATTGGGAGAATAATCTTACAACAATACCACAATTACTCAATAGTCATAGGATCCTCACATTCTAGGTGAATCATAAGTTCACACATAATTGTCATAACGATGTATAAGTCCTCAGAACTTTGCCCTTCAAGGGCCAAGAATCACAATAAACCCAAACATATACAATTACTACATAACATAAGGGGAATTCCATAATTCAATAACTAATTCACACAAACATAGTCAATTAACATACTTCTAATATCAACCATCCCACAACATCAATTCATCATTTAGCAATATGGGGGAATTATGGCTCCATGGGGGATTTTCATCATAAATCAACAATACTCCATTAATCCCGTCATAATTCATCATAACCAACCATAATAAAACAATTAAAAATGGTCTGGAAGAAGACCCATGACATAGATTGAAACCCTAGGTTTTAGGGGATGTTGGATTCTTTAAAACCAAGTTTTGAAGGGACTCTATGGGTGGAAACTACCAATAGATGAGAATCCACCATACCTTAGGAAAATTTCCACATGAAATTAAAGAAGAAAGAGTGATCCTTGAACCCAAAGCTTGACCTTGTTCTTGTTCTTCAATGGAGTCTTAGAGAAAGAAATATTGTAGAGGGGAGTTGGTTATGATTTGAGTCTTGTGAGTAATGAGGTCTTAAAGAGGTGATTAGTAGTTAATAAGTAGTTATATATGTATAAATAATCATTATAAACCATCCCCACCCTTTATTAATTAATTTAGGAATTGATTAATTTGACTCACCTTAGGCCGAATTTGAGGCAGCTTGGCAGACCCCATCCACGAGCCCCCACTCACGAGGCGTGGCTGGACCCACGGACCGTACTGGTCACTCGTGGGTTGGGTCTGTGGCTCTTCATTTTGGCCAAGGTCAATCCCTCACTCACGAGACCCCACCCACGGGGTGTGAGTGGGTCCACGGATCATACTACATGTTCGTAGTTTGTTTCAGAGACTATGGACAATCGGGGGAGGCCTAGCCTCGACTGAAGAGCCCCACCTATAGGGCGTGAGTCCACCCACGACTCATGGATGCCAATTTCATGGGTGGCTGCCTCTTTGCAGCTTTTTGGCTGCAATCAAGGCCCTCCTCAAGGACCCTTCGTTGGTCCTTGATGCCTTGACGTTAAGGTCCTAAAACACTTGTACTAACTTAGGGATTTTATTTTAAGTCTCGAATCTTTACGTTCAACCCCATTTAGGCTACTAGTTTTCATGTTGGTGTTTGCTTAGTTCATCAGTTTTCCGGAGTGTTACCTTATCTCCCCTTTGAGAACATTCATCCTAGAATGATGATCTTGACACCAAACTAGTTTAGAAAACCATGACTAGAAGCCCATCATACGTGAAACATCAAAATATGCAAAACTTACAAAAGTACTATTCACTTCATGCACTATTCAAAAGGAGAAAACTTTATCTCCATCTCAATATATAGTCAATGCAATACACGAAAGTAGGAACTACATCTACCAACCCAATATGCATGAAATGCAACATTTCTCATGTTCATAGGAGGAAATACCTTCTCCAACTAAAAGCAAGCTCAACACAACCTCATGGAGCCAATATGCTATTTAATCACAAGCATAACCCATCATGTTCAACAAATCACCTTATGAATTTAAATATGCCATCATTATACTAAAATGCACAATCATGAAAAACATGCATAACATAAGGAAATCATGAAAAACTCATACAATACACATAACTCCCAGAACACTAAAACTCAAGAGGAACTACTTACCTCAAGCTTGAATAGAAGTAGTAGGAAAAATATGAGGATAGCGGGACTTCATATCAGCCTTGGTCTCCCACATAGCACCCTCAAGTAAATGATTCCTCCATAAAACCTTAACAGAAGATACTTCCCTGTTTCTCAACTTTTTCACTTTCCGGTCAAATATTTCCACCAAAACTTCCTCATACAATAGTCTATCATCAACTCCTAAACCCTCTAAAGGAATGATTGATATCGGATCTCCATTGCACTTCTTAAGCATGGAAACATGAAACAATGGGTGAACCAGAGCCAACTCATTTGGTAAGTCTAACTCATATGCCACTTTCCCAATACGTTTCAAGATTTGGTATTAGCCCACATACCGGGGACTAAGCTTTCTCTTCTTACCAAACCTCATCACACCTTTCATAGGTGAGATTTTCAAGTAGACTCAATCACAAATTTCAAATTTTAGATCCCTCCTTCTAACATCGGCATATGACTTTTACCGACTTTGGGACGTCTACAACCTCTCTCTAATGAGTCAAACTTTTTCAATGGCCTCATAAACTAGCTCTGGTCCAATTAGAGAAAATTCACCTACCTTAAACCAACCAACAAGAGATCTACACCTCCTACCATATAATTCTTCAAAAGGAGCCATAGCAATACTTGAGTGGTAACTATTATTGTAGGCAAACTTTATCAATGGTAGATGGTCATCCCAATTACCTTCGAAATCTATGGCTCATGCCCTCAACATGTCCTCTAAGGTTTGAATGGTGTGCTCCGCTTGACCATCTATTTGAGGGTGGAAAGTGGTACTAAGCTTAACATTGGTTTCAAGACCTTTTTGGAAGTAAATTGAGTACCCTGATATGAAATAATAGACAAAGGAACCCCATGCAACTTCACTATTTCCTTGATTTATAACGTGGCATAGTCTTTGTAACGACTCGGAAAATGATAGAGTGAAACTAGAGCCTCATATGTGAGTTTGGAGTCGAGAACTTAATGAAATGATTATATTTGAATTTGACCCAAAAAGTTCTTAAAAATGTGCTTTGGAAGTTCCCGGAAACTTGTTTAGCTGTATATAAAAAAAATATGTTTCGTTTTTTGAAAATACGACTTCATATTCTTGTTTAGGGGGTCAAATTGAGTGGGAAATGGGTCTAACCCAAATTTTAGAGCAACCGTATCAAAATCCAAAATTTCCAAGTGAAGCC
>JAJOOS010023912.1:0-25788 GCA_029582725.1 Solanum chiquidenum
TGTATCTTGTCATCTTTTAGATTGAATCCCAAAAGTTGAATGCGATGTGCAGAGAGCGTAAACCTTTTCTATTGATTGTTATATTGTTAATCTGATGAATAAGCATTGGCAAGGTTCAAGTTTCTTTTTCATTTAATTCTTTCTTCTGTGATGTTTTTGCTTTTCACTTTAGTGATTATTAGTTTCAGAGGGTTAGAGTTGAGAAAAAATATAAGGGATAATATAGTAGACATTCATTGAGGGGGTTTACCAAATGTAGCAATATGAAAATTAATTTTGAGACTAATTAAATAGTTCTCATTTCTGAAGGAGTGTGGTCCATGCATGCTCCTCCCTGGTATCCTTTTTTATGAGTTGCTTTTCTTAATCTTATTGCCATTCCTTAGTGACTTCGATTCTATTCATTTGGTCAGGCATGAATAAGATGGTTATCAATCATCTGGACAAGCTTTTTGTCACAAATGATGCTGCCACTATTGTGAATGAGCTTGAGGTCCAGCACCCTGCTGCAAAAATATTGGTTTTGGCCGGAAAGGCACAGCAAGAGGAAATTGGTGATGGAGCTAATTTGACTGTTTCATTTGCGGGGGAGCTCCTCCAAAATGCTGAGGAGCTCATCAGGATGGGGTTGCACCCTAGTGAGATTATTATCGGATACAATAAGGCAATAAATAAGGTATGCTATATCTTCTACACTAATCATGCTTACCACTATGTTGACAAGTGATCTCAGATTGACTTGCTAATTAATTACATCCCTGCAGACAATTGAATTATTGGATGAGCTAGTTGAGGAAGGTTCCGAAAATATGAATGTCAAAGACAAGAATGAAGTTATTTCAAGGATGAAATCTGCAGTTGCTAGCAAACAATTTGGACTAGAGGATGTCCTGTGTCCCCTTGTTGCTGAGGTGCATGACCTGCTCTTTTGTAGCATTCTTGGTGGGTTTTGCTTCCACATTTTCTAATTTGACTTTTTCGTGTTGTGTAGGCTTGCATTCAAGTGTGCCCTAAAAACCCAGCGAACTTCAATGTCGATAATGTACGAGTCGCAAAGCTCTTGGGTGGGGGTTTGCTTAATTCCACCATAGTTAGAGGTATGGTGTTGAAAAGTGATGCTGTTGGGAGCATAAAGAGGATAGAGAAGGCAAAGGTGAACCATTACAAACACATTCGAGAAATTCTTTTTCTGTTACTTATTGTTACAGCATAAGAGGTCTATTTCGGTATTTACATCTCCCTTTCTTATTCAGGTTTGGTCATTGTTACCCTGTCTGATTATAGTTCAGAACTTCAGATTCACCTTCACTTTGCCTTTTATGCTATTTTCACCTGTTTGTGAGATCTATTTTAGTGTTCTCTTACAAGGCCTATTATAGCTATCTTTTCCTCATTACTTTTTGAAAATAGTTTCTTCTGCATACTTCAATTTAAAATAATTTCTTCAGCATGATGCAAGATTTGTTATTCATAAACCATTCAGTTATATGAAGATGCACTTTTCATAAACTTCAGCATTATGTTTGGTGGGCTTTTACTAAAATACGTTTGCACTTTTGGTTTTAATTTTAATTCTAATTGAATTGGGCTAGTTCATGCCTAAGAAGGATTACTGGGATAAGGGTTAGTTGCTGAACCTTTAGATAATAGTCATAACCTGATATTATGGTTTATAATATATGACATTTACTTTTGCTATTGCGGCACAGACTGGAACGATAATTGTGCAGGCTGATAGAGAATCTACAATCTAAGTCCCACAGTAAAAAGATCAATCGTTTCAATGGTCTTTCTGCACAAGTTTTGACTTCGGATTTTATTGAAAATTTGAATGGTTCGCTGGAAGATTTGTGTTTCAATAATTGACAGTTTGCTAGTCTACATTGATGCCCAGATGTCTGTTATTCCTTCAGATACTACAGTGTTTCTCATCATTTCTCATCTCACTACCTAAGATGACCCCCCTCCCCCCCCCCCCGGACACACGCACACTTATTTCCCTGGTCAAAGCACTTTCCAGTTTTTTTCACACTTTTCCAGGATAAGTGCTTTCCTAGCCTCCTGTACCTGCTGTTTTCCTCCCTTCACATCATGAAGAACCAAAATTAGACCCCTGTTCCTGCTTCTCCCACTGATCCCTGTTTCTGCAAGCCAATTTTCATTGCTCCTGATTTGTTTTGTACATCTTTTCAAGCATCCATTAGTCTTTATATCAAACTGAAGAAATACGTGGAAGCTCATGATACTATTTTTTCACATTTCTGTGGGACTATAGTAGTTGAAAATTCTAGGATAAGGGATATGTGTTGCATTGATGGAGCTGAAATTACTTAACTTATTGAGGGCTTCTTTGTTTTTCCTCACCTCCCACCTAATTTAACACATTTTAGCGAGACACAGATGGGACAAAGCTCTACTGGGTAGGAGGTTACTATTTAGAACAACTATTTTTCATAAAGCTCATGCAATCACCCATATGGGCTGGTAATGCATACTTCAAAAACACAGTGAATATGTGCTTTTTCAATCCTCTATGTTTGGTATTTGCTTGCTGATCGTATGCATGGAAAATCTTAATCTTGTTCTTGTGTGATGAGCTTTGGCTATTATTGGTTAAGTTGGAACCGTTAGGTCTTCTCTCAAGTTTGGTCTCTATGTCTTAATAATAGCGGCTGTCTACATTAGCATACTCACAGTTGAACTATCATCCTCTTTGTTCAGCCTTCTCTTGGTTTTGCTTAAAGGACCCATCTACTTCAATGCAGGTCGCTGTTTTTGTTCAAGGTGTTGATACATCTGCGACTGAAACAAAAGGAACAGTTCTTATTCATAGTGCTGAGCAGGTAATCCATTGGAACTGTAGTGCTTTTACTTAAGAAGTGAATTTCTCATTGTTATAGAAAGTATATGCACAAGTATTTTGTTGTTTCTGGATCGAGTTAGATATGCTGATTGACTAACAGTGGTTAACAGGAAAAATGATAGATGATGCATTCATCTGCTTAAGACAGGAAATGCTAATTTTGATTTCAATCTGATATTTGTGTGGCCTCTGTCAGACTAAATTATTATTATATGAATTGTAGTATTAAGCTTTTAAGTCTAGGATTAGCATCACCCTGAATTATTTTACTAAATAATTTGCAAATTATTAGGTACTATGACTTTATTCACACCTCATGTTTTCTTACATGGTTGATATTAAAATTTAAAATTCATTTGAAGTCTGAAGAAGTTAATTTCATGTCTTTTATTTTGTTCTACCTATTTATCTTTCAACTTTTTCAGCCTGTCAGTGATCTCTTTGTCTCTTGCATTTGCAGCTTGAAAACTATGCAAGGACTGAGGAGGCTAAGGTGGAGGAACTTATTAAATCAGTTGCTGACTCAGGTGCCAAGGTCATTGTCAGTGGAGCAGCGGTGGGAGAGATGGCTCTACATTTCTGTGAGCGTTACAAGTAAGATGACTATTTCGTTTTACATTTGATATTTTATAAATTTGCAACTTTTCTGTATACCTCCTAAATATTTCCGGGCAGTTGTTGCATGTTTTCTGAATTAGCAGAGTAAATAAGCTAATTGGGGGGGGGGGTTCATTATGCGTCCTTTGTCTGCACACGTTTGTACAGTGATCCTGTTTATTAATATCAGAGGATTGAGCTTTTAATAATTTAAAATTTTATTTTTTGATACACCTTCAAACTGTTTTTACAGATAAAGTCAAAAGAGAATATTGTTCTGAACAAATCTGTGCAACTATGATGACTGAAATACAGTATTATCTTAGATTTGCCACAATATAATTCTTTTGCTTCCCAGTAGGGAGTGTGATATTGTCAAATCCTTATTGTCTTGCTTGAAATTGTCCATAGTCGGCATTGCAGATCCCCCTAACCTGGTTTGTTCTCCTCTTAATCCAACTATGGAACCAACAACTAATCTGTTTCATATAGAGCATCATACAGTTACATTAAGATTTAAGGAGCAACTCAGAAGGTTTTGGTTTGTGTTTTTATTGTCTGTTTGTACTGCTCATTTTGTTGCTAATCTTCCTATGCTTCACGAATATTCTTTTTTGGCAGATTTAATGCTTCATATTTATCTAGTTGTCTTTGTGCTATATTAAGTTGAAGCTCATCAAAATAGAAAAGGAAAACTCTTGAACTGACTATAGTAATTGTGTTGTGTTGTTTTGCCTACAATGCTCTGGTGATATAAGTTAATGTACAAGTTTTACGGTATAGCAGTTGAGGAGATACACTGATAAGAGGTGTAGTGCCATGAAAGGACAAACTAAAACTATTTCCTTTACGGATAGAGGAAATTCGCTTGTTCGGTCAATTGGAAGGAGATGTTTAATACTATTTCCTTTTTACATAGTGATAGATGTCTGTTTCCTTACCTTACCCCCCTAGCCCCCAAAAAATAAATCCATTGCCTGTTGAAGAAAAGATCTCTTTTTGCATCACAGGTAGTCTTTGCTTTACACATATTAGAGTATTCAAGCTTTTAAGTGACCTCTTATGAAAATGTATTTTAATTTCTGTTTCTTAGACTTGTTAATGTGTTTACATCTACCCTGGTGTAATTTGGAACTGCTTCATATTGATTTATTTTTTGTGTTTTCAGACTTATGGTATTGAAAATCAGCTCCAAGTTTGAACTCCGCCGTTTTTGCCGTACCACTGGGGCTGTTGCACTTGTAAGCATACTAGCGCTGTTTGATAATATATGTTAAAAGATAATACTTAAATTTCTTATAGCATTCTTCTTTGATTATAAAAACAGTTAAAGCTTAGCCAGCCAAATCCAGATGACCTTGGCCATGTTGATTCTGTTTCAGTGGAGGAAATTGGTGGTGTCAGGGTAATATTCTTAGATTTTTATTTATATCCGGGCTCGTTTAGTTTAGCTGGTATTTTCAGTATATTTGATTACTTAAATATGTGACAGGTTACAGTTGTGAGAAATGAAGACGGTGGAAATTCTGTCTCCACTGTTGTTTTGCGGGGAAGCACTGATAGTATCTTGGATGACCTTGAAAGAGCCGTTGATGATGGTGTAAATACCTACAAGGTAAATAGTAAAGAACATAGTATTTGTACCTTCTAGCTTTCTCTGCAGATTCGTGCATGCGTAATAGTCTGTTGTGCTTACTTGTCCGTTCATTGTAAGGTATTGTTTGGACATAGATTAGAGTTCAGAATTACATTATGAAATTTTGATTACTATAAATTGAGACATTGAGAGATGATGGATAGCTATGACTGTGTCTGCTTCTAATCTTGAAATTTGACTTTGGTTTCGCTATGTTTGTTCCAGGCAATGTGCAGGGACAGTCGGATCGTACCTGGAGCTGCAGCTACTGAAATTGAGCTGGCCAGAAAGCTGAAAGAATTCTCTTTCAAAGAGATGGGGTATTGTTTTTGTTGTTTTTTCTTCGCAGATGATCTCTTGCTTCTTACTGCAGGTCAACTTTTCTGTTGTATAACTCAAGTCGTTATTTTCAGGTTGGATCAATATGCAATAGCAAAATTTGCTGAAAGTTTTGAAATGGTTCCTAGAACGCTAGCTGAAAATGCTGGCCTCAATGCGATGGAGATCATATCATCCTTGTATGCTGAACATGCATCTGGAAATGTCAAAGTGGGCCTTAACTTGGAGAAAGGTGCCTGTGAGGATATCTCTGGCTTGAGTATATGGGACCTCTATGTTACCAAGTAAGCTGCTCTTTTCATGGTGTCTGTTTTCTTCTTTCAGTAAGAAGTGTTGAAAGTGATCTATATGAACACACAAAAAAATCTAGATGCTCTCACTTGTGCTTGTTCAGTTCTATTGTTTTTCTTGAACACACTAGCATGTCTATAGTTGATCCAGTAGACTGGAGTAGCATTCAATTGATTCATTTTTTTCTGATGCAATGAGAGGGAGTGAATTTACTAGCTAACTGAACCTGTTCTCATCTAGAATGGCATATTGTGAATGTTAATGTGCGTACACTTGTTCATATTGTTGTTAATAGGTAAGTCAAGTATATGGCTAGTTTCTAGAGAGACTCTTTTGTCAATTATGAGCAATCCCTAGGGATTCCTGTGTGCAACCACTCATTTCTGATTACAATTGTGAAAACCAAGGAAGATTTGACATAAAGTAACGTTGAACAGATTGGAATTTGGTTTGTCAACAGATGGATTCTATAGTAGCAACAAGAACAACATGCCTAGTGTACTCCCACAAGTGAGGTCTGGGGAGGGAAGGATGTACACAAACCTTACCTTTGCAGGGGTAGATAAGTTGTTTCCGATAAACTCTCGGCTCAAAGAAATGTAACTGATGCAGGAAAATAAGAAAGAGACAACAAAACAACAATGTACAAAACAAGTTTAGCAACAAATATTAATACACACCCGAGAAAAAGATAAGCCATGTTTTTTCTCTTAACAGACATGTGTTAGATATTCTAGTATCACGTTTTTTAGTGTAAACAATTATGTATAGAAGATGTAGATGAAATCATAGACATGATAGGAAGATTGTAAAATTTTGTTGGAACATGGATGTAACCTTTTTTGATGGTGGCTGGCATTTTCTCAATGATGAAGGAATACTACTTACCAGCATGCTTCAAGGTCTCTTCATTCTGTGCCTTATATAGACTTAGGAGTACCCAGATCATTGGTTTAGTTTCAATAGGCAATTCCTTAGTTGGTGGAGGCAACCAGGCCATATGGAAGATGTGTGCAAAACATGGCATGATTAAGACCCACAAGATTAAAAGGCATATTGGTACATCCCACATATACTCCATTTGTATTATTTAATGAATTTTGTATCCTGAGTAAGTATCTTTTTTGTGGTTTTGTTAGCTATTTATGCTAATCATTGTTCCCTAATACATCTTTGCCCTTTTGAGCAGATTTTTTGCTCTAAAATATGCTGCTGATGCTGTCTGCACTGTGCTTCGGGTAGACCAGGTAAATAATTTACTCTAGATTTGCGATTCAATTCATGTTTCAATCCGAGAAGTGCATAGTTTTCTACCACCTTGTGAAGATGTCAACTCTCTTGATGGAGATGCATGGAAGAAAGACTAAATAATAGTTAGATTAATAACTTATGCAATTCAATTTTTTTTAAAAATGATAGTTAGATTAAAGTTCAATAGTCGATGATAGGAGAGGGATAAGGAGGGCCTATTTGAAGCTGACCTATGCTCATATTCGACTACTTGTGCTCTTTTGTTTGCCAATGTAGTTTTTATTTAGTTCTGTTTTTAATTTTGAGTAGGCTTCTTACCTCCTCTAGTTTTGTTTTAAACGTCTATTTTTTGCTGCAGATTATAATGTCAAAACCAGCGGGAGGTCCAGGCAGGAGAGAACAACCTGCAGGGATGGACGAGGATTAATCTTTATTCTCCATCTTCCTCACATTCCTTTCTGCTGATATTGTTTTCTTTTGCATGGGTTGTGGATTCTTCTTTTTCTTACAATTTTTCCTTTTGGAGTTTTTTCTTGTTAGATGGCAGAGGCCTGGCTCAAGAATTTTGTTGCTCTTGACAGTATTAAGTCTCTATTGTGTATTTTGATTTGCTTAGGTAAATGCCATGTAATGGTATTAGGCAATAGTTTCGCTGGTCGATCTCGATTATTGGAAAACTAGCTAGTTGGTGTCGTTTTGCTGTCGTAAAGTTTTTCTATGTTCTAATTTATGTGATACTCTATTTTGAACCATAATATCATCTTTCCACAAGTTACAAAAATGCATTTTAAATGTTAGTTTTATGTTTCTTTAATCAAATTGACAGAGTTTCTTTTTTTTTAAAAAAAAAACTGCTAGTAATATGATATTCAAATTAAGTACTTCAGCACCCCTAATTTATGTGTACTCTATTTTGGAATGTTGTTAAATTGTTGCATATGAATTGCTAAGTATTTGAATGTTATAACTTTGATACTACTGACGTTTTCGTTATGAAGTTTAAAATTTCACTCATTTAATAATCTCTTTACCATAACCACAAAGTATATAATCATTTCAATATTATAAAATTTATTCATTATCAATTATCAAGATGTACGACGAAATGAGAACAATTTTGGCTCCCCAGATGATAACGACTTTGTGAAGTTTTCTTTATCTATTGCTCCAATTGGATCAGTTAGTTGAAAATGGTGCACTAATTGACTCATAAGACGTGTGTGTATGAAATTGTGTGGTAATGAAACTCAACTTCCAATTTTTTGGTAATTCGAAATGAGTGGTAATTGTTAGGCCATCGTGTTGGATCATAGTTGGCGTATTCATGTACAATAGCTGCAAGAAGACGAACAAACCAGTGATTGAGGCATGTAACAATAACTTGGACAATTAAGGTTTGACCTTCATTTATAACACTTGCTATGAGCTTATTTGCTCCCTATTTTGGAGGGATAGGGACCAACTTGGCTTTTTCATGTGTCAGTTGGGTAGTATATTTGATGGATTAGTGGAGGTGCGTACAAACTGACATGATTATATTGATATCAAATGTTCTAAGTTGATCTAACGTAGTTGATATAAACATATTAAAATAAGTAACACAATAACATATTATATTTAGTGAGATCACAAGTGGGATTCGTAGAGGATAGGGTGAAGGTAGACCTTATCTCTAGCTTGTATAGGGTAGATAGGATGTTTTTGATAAACTCACAAACTTAAGAAAAATGTCGATAAAAAGGGCACGTTGGACACATACCAGAGTAAAAGCTATGGTGAAAATATTGTAGATCTACGTAAAAATGAACAATAAGATTAAAAGAATATGCTAGGAAAAGGATTAAGTTAATATGACTGTTGTCATAGTAATTCTTATTTGATCATTTTAATGATTTCTAACAAACAAGGATTGTTCATGGTATTGACATTTTAGTCAATGATAAACAAGATTTTTAATCAAGGAATTTTTTATTTTTTTTACACTCAATATATGTGACCTAATTACAATTTACATAAGTTGTTATGTAACACACGAACATTAAGGCATGGGTGGACATTGATCACACAATATGTGGATACAAAGAAATAAAAAAAAAATATGTGCAATTATGGAGAGTAAACTCCATTTTGGAATCTAGATTTTAAAAACATGCCAAGTCTCTCCCATTGAGAAGTCATTGATCCATAAAATTGCACTTTTGCTGATTTTTTCATTCCTTGCCGCACAAATTCCAATTCTTTGACAACGTCGTATTCAACGCTTTCTGGATAATCTAGCAGAGGCAATGCAACTGAACTATCGGATTCAACGTTCCTGATCCATCCCCGCAGCAAAAAGTTCACAATCTGCACGTTTGTATTCAGAGGCGAACCCAAAATATAGGGTCAGTGTGTGTGGCATAGAATGATCATGATCTTATATCATGTTTAAACTTTTTTGCATATGTATACATAGTTTGAACAGGAAGTGAAGAGATGATAACAATGAGAAAGCACGTTGACAGACTAGATCGAATGTCAAAAGCAGATGTATAGCTAAGTAAGACGGGCATACCTCTGGGACTTCATCATGAGGGCAGTGACCAGCTGGACTAATCTGATAATATGGAGCTTCAGGGAATTGACGTTTCACTTGTAAACCCCAAATAGGCGTCACCCAGGGGTCTTCTTTCCCGTAAATGAGACAGACCGGTACATTGTTCATTCGACACCTAAATATAGCAAGGTGGAAGATTTCAGCTTTGCTACAGCCTACAGTATAAGAAAACATATGCAAGCCAAATGATACAGCTACGTAATACTACTTGCTTTACCTACCCAGTCAGTGCCTCTTTGAAATTTAGTTGTCCCCGAGGAGCGAACATTATTGAGGCAAGGGATGCAGCTGCTGCAGGGTGTTCTGTTACCTCAAGAATACTAGAGAAAACCTTATCCACTTTTGTGGTATGATCAGCATAAACTTGTTTAAGCACCTCTGCGATACTCTCAGGAGCACTAATTTTCTGCCATCTACAGAAGCATAATGAAGCGTATAGACGGATAAGTTTGAGAACCAGCCAAAACCCAAAACAAGCCATAATGTTCCTCTATTAATATGATGAAAGAACATCGAATTATCCAACAATGATGCATCAACGTGAGTTGCAAAATATAACAACACATCATTTGGTCATGGTCTTGATGATAATCAATATAAACTGTATTGCTGGCAAGAAGATCCTATTACTCGGTATATAAGTTTATAGGATCAGGAAACTAAAGAATCAAAAGGGTAAGTCATGGCACTTACACAAGTTCTGTGAGCTTTCTGATATTGGAGGGCAGAGGAAAAGTACCAGCCCATGGAAACAATCTAGATAATCTTGGAGATCTAACAGGATTAGGAAGAAATCCCCAAAAAGGCGTCGCATTCAGCAAGGTTACACCTTTCACCAATTGAGGGTAATATGCTGCAAAGTAGAGGGCAACATATCCACCAAGTGAATTTCCCACAATGTAGACTGGTTCTTTAATAACCTACATCACCAAAGGATACAAGTTTATAATTTGTTCCTTGTAACCAGCCCATCGTTCCATAACCTAAATCGAACAAAAATAAACAAGTAGTGCCAAGGAACAGTAGTAGCAAATGTCATTGACTGCACCTGTAATGTGCTTGTAAACCTTCTATGAATATTTATATATTCATCTTCTAGCCTTTGTTACGAGCAAGAGTATTGAATGAACATGAATTTAAAAAGCTAGCAATACATCAATGACAATGCTTAATCTACAGATCAACCACTTTGAGGAAAAAACACAAGGACAAAGATAGAAACTGTACCTCTTCGATGAAATACCGTACTTGCTCCCTCCACAAGTCAATAGAATAGACAAGTTCTTTTGCCCAAGGTTCTGCTTCATCCCCCAAACCCCAGAGAGCATTGTTTCCATCACATTCCAATTCATCTAATCTTTTAGACCGCGATGTTGGATCCTCACTAGGTAATGACTTCCCCTGTCCAATAAAATCTAATGCCCATATTCTGTTATCACGACCAAGATCCTTTAGCTGTTTTTCATAGTGAAAGGAACCAACACCAAAACCAGGAAGAAAAAGTATTGGCGCGGAGTTAACATTTTGACATCCAGATTTCTCATAATGAACATTCAGTTTTGGCTTCCATTCCCACAAACAGCTATCAATCACAGCAACAGCATCACCTTTAGCTTCACTTGGTAAACTAGGAATCATAACCTTTGGTACTGATATACCTCTACTAGTCACACCTTGCGTACCAACTTTCCCATCTACCACATCTGAGTTATAGCTTTCACTCAAGAGAGTTGAGTCAACACTGTCAACCCCCTTTACAGAAGCGACAGTGCAAGATCTCCGGTTCTTGTCTTTCGTTACGCTATAAACATCTGAACCAGAACACAATCTTCTTTCTTTTAGTCTAGGAAACATTGCCTGATTTGAAATTAGGCATTTTTGAATCACATTGGGTTTAACATTTACAATGCAGTAATAGGGTGTCGAATAGAAAGAACAAATTTCCATTCTACAGTCAGCTTTCTAAAATGAATACCTGAAATCAAGAATACATTGAAAACAAAACATTTAGGTTGTTATCAAATACTAATAAAATACAGGAAAGTAATGCAATCAACTCAAGACAAAGATAGTAATATACTTCTTCACATCTGATTATTACTTCATAGAGCTCAATTAATCTGGCTATTAAGATAAATCAACTAAGATCAGATTCTTTTACAACAAAAAAAATTCTACCTTCATTTTTCATGATCTAAACACATTTATTGAGGGTATGGGTTTGGTGTTGAGAATATTATTAACTAATAAAAGTGCACTCTCTCTAACAGCTTAAGCTTTTAGATGACACTTCAATATGGTATCAGAGCAGACAGAGGTCATGAGATCGAATTTCCACGTGCTTGGCATATTAATCATCTTAGATGAGCAACAGAGCCCAATAACTCAGGTTCAAACTCTATCCCAAATCAGCCTTGTCTGGAAAGCCAAAAAACTGAGCAAATATTGCTTAATTCTCTTTTTCTACTAATTCACTCATGAAATACTGACTGGATAACCTTCTTTAGCTTACTTGAAAATTCTTTTACTCAAACTCCCAAATATAAGCAATCATAGTAAACCAATAAATTAATAACCCAAAATTTCACAATTCCTTAACAATCTAGAAAGAAAAGTTGAAAGCTAACTTACCTTTAATCAGCTTTCTAAGATAATTATCAGCAAAATCTCCAAGAGCCTAGGAGAAGTTAGAATTGCCTTCTTTTTAATATTCAGTTACTGACTGTTAGTTATATTATATATATTTCTATTCTACAATACCCTAGAGTCCAGACAAGAGATTGCTTAAAAACATGGGATCTATTTAGAAACCAAGAAAATTATAACAAATGACAATATTTAACAAAATGGGAGATTTAATTTTTCCTTTTTATAAAGTTATCTTTATGTTTAATTTACAAATAATCATAAAAAATCATTGATATAGTAAAGCAAAATATAATACTCCCTACATCCCTTTTAGTTGTTATGTTGCTTCTCGAAACTTAATTTTGATTTATTTACAAGGTTAAATTAGATTACATTAATCTGATATTTTAAATTAAAAATTTAGATATTCAAAAATTATAGGAAAAGTACTATAAACTGTAATTTTTTGCATATCAATATGATGAAAAATACATCGTAAAATGTCAGTCGAAGTTCTTTTCGTAAAAGGAAATTATAACAACCAAAAGAAGATGGTGGGAGTAAAAAATAGAAACTGTTTCTCTGTTATTATTGTTTATGTGAGGAATTAAACATTACTATATTAATTTGTCCCAAAAATTAGTATATTAATAATGCAAAATCTAGAGATTTTTATTAAAATTGATAGTTGAAGGAAGAACAGGAAAAAATAGAGTAGACGTAGAGAATTGGTGTACTCAATAGGGCCACCTCTGTTCAATTTTTTCAAACTTGTTTGGCGTTACATATAATCACCAAAAATTATTTAGGAATTTTTTTTGGTCAGAATGATATTTTATTTATATTATTTTACCCTTTTAAATATTTTTATCATTTTAATTTTAATATGTTTTAACTAAAAAATGGAAAAAATATCAATTTATTATTTTAAAAAAATATTATAATTTTTAATTTTTTGGGTTATTTAGCACTTCCCATTTGTTTATATGGCGTTACTGATAAGGGTGTCCACATGTCGGTTAGGTGAGTATTTCAAAAAATATCTTTAAAAAATAGGAAACATGTTTTATTTTACATAAATACTGATTGATGGTCTTCTCATTCTTCAATCAATACATTCAATTAATAGAGTATAGTCCCCATCCTTACCACCCCTGTCCCTACTCTCAGACCTAAGAAGAGGTGCACATACACCCGTTAATTTCGAAAAATTATATATGTATACCTAAATAACGATAATATATTTACTTGTGCAGCCTTATACACAAAAGTTAATCTTGCGCGTTGGTCCAATTCTTGTCTCACCACTCCTTCGCTAGCAATGTGTCCCCGGTTTGATTCTAGCCAGTAGCCACTACATTTTTTATTTTATTTTTTCAAAATAAAAATTGCATCTAGTAACCTTTAAGTATACAAGGTAAAAATTATTAAATCATACGTTGAACTATGTTACACATTTGTTTGATTTATATTTATTGATATTTTTTATTTTATATTTGTTTGACAATATTTTACCACACATTGAACTATGTTACATTTTCGTTTAATTAATATTTACTGACACATCAATTTTATACTTGTTTAATAATATTTTCTGATGAATTGTTGGTACTTCAACTAACACGCATCCATGTCTAGTAGTGCTCTCATTATTTTTGAATTATGGGTTCGCCTCTGTCTAGTCCCACAAGAAAATAGTTTTTTGGGTACCAAAATCACCTTTTAGGAGTCGTTTGGTAGGATGTATTAATTAAAATAGTCCTTGGATTAAAATTTAATCCATCCAATACAATGTTTGGTAGCACATTTCAACTCAAACCCACCTAATACATGATAACTTAATACACCATATGTGGTCTTATTTAATACCAAAGATACCTAGGGATTACTAATATCATGTTTAATAAGCCTTGGATAAGGCAACAAAATGATTGAACTGCCCCTCAATTTCTTTATGCAATCTTCAGAATTGGTAAAGAAACACGGATGCCACTCAACTAAATTTATCATTAATTTTTTTGACATGACAAAATAAATTATTTTTTATATTATATTCATAATCAAAATAATAAATAAATAGTGAATGCAACATATCAATGGCTCTCAGAGTCGTCACTAATCCAGTATTGAATTACGTCCCAATTTATTTACTGAAACTGGCCAGGACAGTAATGAAATTGGCTTGCAATATAATATTAATGGCCTTGTCTAGCAATATTACGCCCCATTTTATTCAGGTAAGGTACTGTTCTTGCCAGTTTGAATCAGAATAATTTAGATCCGCTTATAAACTTCAATTTGTCGAATTTAATTTAGTAGTTAAACTCTATTAATGTATATATGATATTAAAAATAATTTATTTTGCCATATTAAATTTTTTTAATGCTAAATTTAGTCAAGTGATTTTATTGATACAAAGATTAAAGTTGAGTGATTTTATTGATACAAAATAAATTTTAATAACTTTGTTAGATAAATTCCCCAACTTGAGTAACCTTTTGAGATATTAACTCTTAAAAATATGATGTATCATTTAAATAATGTCAAAACCATTCAATACAAATATTGGGGACAATAACAATTCATTTCTCGAAATAGTCATATTTGAGGGGATAGGATAATGTGATGAGTAAT
Source organism: Solanum chiquidenum (assembly GCA_029582725.1). Classification (NCBI taxonomy): domain Eukaryota; kingdom Viridiplantae; phylum Streptophyta; class Magnoliopsida; order Solanales; family Solanaceae; genus Solanum; species Solanum chiquidenum. Next base: position 14,837 of record JAJOOS010023912.1, read on the forward strand.
ATTGGCCAATGGAATGCACGGAAGCTTACCAACGGAATGAACATGAAAATATGGCATAATGCTATACATAAAATAAAAAATCACATAATAATTCAAGGGTATAATTGGAAATAAGCTTCTTGTAGAGTCTTAAACCACACACAAGATTAGGTTGAAAATAATGAACCAAACACTTGATAAAAAATAATCCTTGCATTGCTAATCTCTGCATTGTTAATCCCTGCATTACTAGATTATCACTCTTTCTATCAAACGACCCCTTCAAGTCTTATTTGACTCTTATTACTTAAACACTCTTTTTAAATTTTTTTATTAAAGTTTTATTTAATAAATTAATCTTATTAATTAGTTTTGAAAATCTAAGGCGATTGTTATGGGTATGATAGGAGGGACATCAAAAAGGAAAATTCAAAGGCAAAGTGGGGAAAATAAGCTTGTGAAGAATTAGAGGGACCATAAAAATATCTAGAAAAACACCCTCGTTTATTTCATGTTTGTTTATATCCTATTTTACACATTATTTATTTCTTCATCTTACAAGTTGCTGTTGCACTAAATAATATTCTCCATGTCCCTAATTACTTGTCTACTTTTGAATTAACACATCTATTAAGAAATCAATTAATGACATAGTAAGTTTACCATTTTACCCCTATTAATTAAGAAGTGGATGAAAAGTTATTTTTCAAAATAATTAGTCATTTAATTGAGGGTATAATAGGTAAAAAAAAATATCCTTTCTTTATTTGTTAGACAAATAATTAAGGACAACTATAAAAGGAAAAATAGACAAGTAATTAGGGACAGAGAGATATCTTGAGTTTTGAACACACCCTTTTTCTTTGTTTATTTATCATCTTCACTCTTTACAATAATTAACGTTTTGATTACTCAAAGTTACAAGCAGAATCTTTGCCATGGAATCGTGTGCTTTAAATGAAGTATTTAATTGTAAAAAAAATGATATGTACAAAGTGTGGATAAATTGTTGTTTGAGTAAAGAACACGTTTTGAATAATGCAAATCCACTTGCACGAACGATGTAATGAAGTAGATGAGGTTATTTCTTTTTTAATTAGAGATCTCAAATTTGAGTTTTGAATATGAAAAAAAATCTTGTTAGAGAGCCTTTTTTTTACACGGTGCAAATTTTGATATAGTCAAAATTCAATATGAATATTAGAACCGCATGAGATATCAAAAGAAAAACTACGATCCTTAAAAAGACAGTCTTTGATAAAAAAAATGTTCAAAATATCAAAGGGACACCGCGTGAAAAATCAAAGGAAAAACTACATAAGTTGACAGTTTTTTATCAAAAGATGTTCAAATATCAAAAGGGACTTCTTGGGATGATTATATATTTAATCTACTCTCTCCCATCACTTTTACTTATTCACTAAGCATTATATTAAAAATATACTCATTTATACTTGCCGCTTTTAAAATATTAATATTTTTTTTCATATTTATTCTTAACATTAATTAATTATTCCTCAAATCATTCTTCAAAATCTAAGATTATAAATTAATTAATATAAATATTAATATGATACATACTTAATTATTATTTCTTAAAAGACTTGCAAAATTTAAAGCAGACAAATAAAAGTGAAAAGTGAACGAAGGAATAACTTCAAAATGAGAAATGTTAGCATGTCTTGGAAGATAAAGTAATTAATGGTAGTAAGTTTAACATTTAGGAACCCAATGTTAATTAAGCCTTAAAATCTAGTAATTGCAACCCAAAGCTTTTGACTTATAAGTAGTCATTTGTTAACAAGTCTTGGCCTTTGACTTGATTCACCATTCTAAGTTAACCAACTAAAGTTGGTTTGGGCTAATATATGATCCCTATTACCACATATTTACACCAAATAGCCACTTTTGTGCCATTATACCTGGAAGCATGATCACTTTTTAAAAATTAAACCCATGATTTAAATATTAGTTTTTAATTTAAAACTCAGACCATGAGGTCACTTTCTTACTTCAGATCATTATTCTAATTTTGAAAAATGATCAATTTCTCAAATAGTGGTTATCTATGTAAATCATCCATTCATGACTACAAGCTACAAGGCTTGAGCAAAGTTGGGCCTAACTATTATCGCCCAACCTAAGCCAAACCTACTCAATTTTTGGTAACAATGGGAAATTGTAATCTTGAATTATAGGAATAACCTTGAGCAACTTTCACATATAACAAACATAAAAATTATATTTGTATGTTATAGCTATAGTTTGCATAATTGCGCTCCAAAGCAAATTTTATATTTGCTATGGAGCTTTTGATCTGTATAATTCGCTAGATACATCCAATTTTATACAAATTGTTCAGTTTTGTATAAATTCATTTATACATTGTAATTTGTATAATAAGATCTGTATTTATATAATTATAAGTGTATAAGACGAAAATATATGTATTTGTATTTGTATATACATTTTTCACCCGCTTTATACAAACACAAACGCATTTTATACATTTGTATACCGAATAAGTAATTGTATACCGAACCAGATGGCAAAAAGATGGGATGTCTGTTGCGAATTACAAATAAAATAAACTATGACTATAACATTTAATTTGAATTAATAGTTTGTTATTTCATACAATTTTCCAAATAACCTTTAGTAATCTTGAATTTTTTATCCGTTTAATTTTTTAAAAAAGAGTGATATTCGCTTCAAAAAATCTGTTAGGCAAATCTTGTATGCTATCTAAATACTATTTGTGTCATGACCCAGACCGTCGTGATTGACACCCATACTAACCCTCCGGTGGGAGAACCACGACTACAACCCAAACCAAGCCACTAAATCAAAAACTAAAGCATTTAAGTTACAGAAGCAAATTAAATAGTTAAAACTGAAGTTCCCATAAACTACCAAAAGATCTAACAACTAAACAATGCGGAAAATACACCTAGAACCTGAAAGTTAATGTACCAAAACATCTAAAGTTCAACAAGTCTAAATAAGAAGGGTCACAACCCCAAACTAATGAACAAATCCACTAACTAGAAAGTCTAAGTCTAAAATGTGGACATAGACGAAAGGAGAACTCATGGCAGCCTGAAATAATTAGCTCACCCTTGAATTCGATCGACGATCACTGATCTTCTAAGCGAGGTCTGTCAATAGCCGTCTGAAGATGCCCTGTACTCAACAAAGAAAGAGCAAGTGCAGTATCAGTACACAACCATTGTGTACTGGTAGGATCACGTGACTATCTCACTAAGTGTAACATACATAAGTCAATACAACAATATAATTACATGCATATATCGAACATATACAATATCATCATCATTTACGAACAACGAACAGTTTCACATTTCTCAATTACACAGTTATGTCAAGTCAATGGTCCTCTCATGGAACCCAAACCCAAACTGTTAGCACACTGGTACGTGGTATCCGATCCAATATTTATGTCAGAACGTGGTAACCGATCTCATATTTATGCCGGAACGTGGCAACCGATCCAAGTTAGTGTGTCGGAACGCACCACCGATCCATTCAACAAGCCACAATCACAACCACAAAATACATTCTCATAATCATACAATCAAATCATGATTCATGGCATTCATTATTTATCTATCCTCATTTACAATTAGTGTGATCAATAATGCAATATTCGCCTACATACATGTATCATAATGAAGCAAGAACAACATACATCACACAACATGAAATCACAACCATCACTTACCTTGAAACAAGCTTGAAACCCTAAAGAAACTTGATCCTTCCCTTTTTGGATTCGCTCCGCGTGTTCTTGGTCTACAAACAATCAATATAATACGGGAATCAATAAAAAATCACTAATTACCTGAATTACTAACAATTCTATAAACCCTTGATCATACTCATGATCTCAAGTACCCAAAATAAGGCCGTTTCCACTATAAATTCTAGATCAAAACCCTCTCACATTGATAATTACCCATTAGATTATGTTTTACGGATTGAAAAATGGATTCGGAGAGTTAAAACCTTACCTTTAGCCTTAAGAATGGTGGAAAACTGTCAAGAATCGCCTGGGGTTCGTTCCTTAGCTCTAAAAACCAAAAATTGCAGAATAAATCATTGCCAAAGCAACTTGCACGAAACAATGAGCTAATTAAAGAATTCCAAAACCCCCATTTCACAACACGCCTTCAAACAACAACAATAAAAAAATATCGTTCACGCTAAGATCAATTTCGGGAGTTCTACTCGCCCGAATTCAATTTCGTAAAGTCGTACGGATTCCTTAACGACTTACCTAACTACTCATGTAATCAAAATCATAATTAAATCACCCAATTGCTACCAGATTTTCCTACACCTCAAAGACTCCGATTTCGTCCAAATATGGACTAGGTTGAGAAATTTCAAGAAACTACGAAAAAGTTTTTCGGCCCAAAATTTTCTCCATTGACTTTTCCATAACGACGAAACCCGATCGTTACAATTTGGGGTCGGTAGTCGAATTAGTAGTTTCACACATTTTTGAATTTTTAGCTCTTGATAATAAAGTAATATATATAAAGCTAATCATTGGATTAAAAAAAGGTTCAATCGAGATAAATTCCAAAATAAAATTAAAACTTGACCTTAGCTTTATTTATAATCATAGCAAAGTAAAATTATATTAAAAAATAGTGCTCTTTTGAAAGGAATTGACAATTTATCATTTTCTAATGCTAATAATGATAGTCATGGAATAAAATATATTTTCTTTGAAAATCGCCGCTAATAATTTTAGCATTTATAATGTGTTTTAAATTGCAACATGTTAATCGTGTACTATTACATGAACCTTCACAGTGATTTAAAATTTATAGTAACATCACATGCTAATTTTATTTTAACGTCAGTTTGTAAGGTCACAAATTAGCAATATGAGCTAGTGGTTCAGGTTAATAGATATGTTAAATCATTTATAGAATTGTTAAAGATATAAATTATCAATTTTAATCTATTGGTGATTGCTCATTAATAGTTGGATTATCAATTTAATCATTAAGACTTCCAAAATATTTCATTTCTAGTGTATATGTTCATTGTATTCTATTACTGGTATAAATGGTACTATATGATAGAAAATTAAAGGAAAGAAATCATATTTATAAGGTGTATTAAGACGTGCATATTTAGTACCAACATTCCGATTTAAAGTAGCAACTTAATTATTATTGATTATCGATTAATCCAAGAAAAATTCTAAATCGTTATAAAATCGATAATTTGATAATAAAAAAATTGAAACCATTAAAAATTACTAAATCAATAATGACCAGGATTTAAAGTATGCAAACAATCTTTGTATTGACTCTGATCATTTGACTTAACAGTTTCATCAATTGCCACAAATATTTTTACAGCTTTTGAAAATTTAGATAAAGTGTAACATTTATTTCATGAACACAATTATTTTTTGTTGTCAAAATGGAGAAATAATCATGAAACGTGGAATCTATATTAGTATATGTTACCTCAAATAATTGTTCTTCAATAGCAAAAATGATCAAAGAATAAGGAATTTTAATTTTATCTTGGAAGTGAAATCTTTATTTTTTTCATTTTGAATATTTAATAGGAAGAGTACTTAATCTAAAATCATCTCCTAAGAAACCATTTTCTAATAACAATTGATCCTCTTCACAAACTTTTATGCTTTTCTCAAAATGTTTCTTTTCTTTTTTGGCATTTTCAAAAGTTCTAAAATGAGGTTATACTCATTAATGTCACTCATTGAGTGCAATTCTTCGGTGATGGTTTAGAACTTCATGACAAATACCTCTAGATTCAATACAAAGATCTTTGTATCTTTTTGGTCCTCTTACAGCACTAGTAATAACGTGAGATAACATCTCACTCATTTTATTAGATAGTAGATTACAATATCATGTTATGTTTTGTGTGTCCACATTTTGTCTCTAATAATGAACTAGACAAAGTACTTACTAAATTCTTCGATACATTAACTTAAAGTTGTTGAGCATCCTTATTTGTTCGATTCATAACCAAAAAATGAGTCAGTCTTGGTCTTCTCATTATTGAATTTCGTATAATTGCAATTATATCCATCATCAAATTAAGGGGAGTTACTACTTTAATTTGTGGCAAATGCACAAATGGTGGATTGAAGGATTATTAATTAAGATATAGATTAAACAAATACAAAATGTATAATGTTTAGTCTTAGCCAAATTAATTTTAAATGTACATAATTGAATTTGAAACTTGAGTAAAGTTACAATTTTTTTTATATACAAGTTTAGAATTTGGAATTGTCAAGTCAAATTTCAAATATATATATTTTACATATTATTTGTGCAGTTTGATTTTACATACTTAGCTATAAAATTATGATCGACAGTCCCAACTACAATGCCTTAAACTAAAGATTTTCAATTATGATGCTAACGAACTCAAAGATTATGAAGTTAGAAGAAATCTAGTCCAATAATAAGTGGGGAAAAGTTCCCATAAAGAGTCATAATTAGACAAGTGATTACTATTTAGTATTTACCGTAAAAGAATCTCATGCATATTTCCTCTCTTCAATTTTACTTGACTATATTAGTAGATATTTTATTTTACTTGTTCAATGTAGTATATTAAAAAAAATTACTTTTTTCTCATATTATATTTAGTATTTAAGTAATTAAATTTAAAATTCCAAAGTATATATAATAAGATTAGTCTAGTATAACATACCTATAATTAAATCTTTTTGAATGGGTGAACAGTGACAGAGCCTCATATACTTGAGGAGTGTTGACTGAGGCCCCTTCGTCAGAGAATTATATTAAGCTAGGTAAAAGTATTATATATTTATATATTGACAATTCTTAACTTATATATATATTGACATTTTTTAATTGAAATTCTGACTCCGCCACGAAAAAGGAAAGTATATTTTTACTTATGGGGTTTAGTACTTTGCCCCCTCTTCAACACAATCATAGCTACAACAAGACTTTGGTATTGTCATACATGATTCCATTGCTTTTTCTCACTTCAATCATTTCATGATTCTCATTCCAAGATGCTCCAATGCAAAAAAGAAACTTTCATTTTTCTCTTTATTTTTTCCCCTTATAAAAGCAATCAATTATGACTTTTGGGCCTTCATGTTTAAGCTTTTCACTTTACAGCACTTTCAGATCACATTTACACCGTAATAAAGTTGAAATTTTTTTTCCCACATGGATTACTATTTTTTTATTTCAGAATAGAGGGGTTATTAGGACATTAAATTAATCTCCTTTTTTTTCTCAATAAATAGATTACCAAAATAATATTTTTGTTTTTTTAATCATGTAAAAATTAGAGTACTTAACTATAATTAGCTAGTCTATATTAATTTCCACTGTAATTTATTAATTAATTAATAAAATTAAAATATTTAGTTAAATGTAATTGTGGTGTGAGAGCAATTATTTGTTGTCCTTTTTTTTATAGCATATATCAATTCTAAGGAGTAGTACGTGTACAAAACGGGGCCCGTTTTAGTGATTTAATTATTCCCTTGATGATCATTACTGAATGGAGCAATCACTAATACTATATTAGTATGTATCCCTTCATTGATTGCAAGAGCTAATTAAGCAAACTATCCTAAAAACACAAACATTTGTGCACTATTTCACTAAATCTGCTGATGCATATATAATATGCTCCTAATTAAGAAACAAATATATTCATAGATCATTAATACCTTTATAATGTTATTGTCTTCTTAGACCGCAAATTAAATCACACTTGACCAATTACATTTTTGCTCTCTTCTTTTGGATATTAAATTGAACAAGATATTAATGACACAACTCTTGACTAAATTATGTTTAATTAACTTTGCATCTTTGTAACGCTTAATTTGTTTTCATTAAGATTATGACCTTTAAATTTGAACGCACATTTTAATATTAAGATGTGCAATAAGATTTAGGAATATGAATACATATTTGAATAATTGGTGGAAAGAACAAATCAAGTTCCTAAATTCAAACCCTAAACTCTTGGGGTTTCATGATGGAGAGAACAAATCCTAAAATTAAGCCCTAAAATTGTGTGTAGTGAATAATCTCAAATCGGATACAAAATTTAATATTCCCTCCATTTTAAAATAACACCCCAGAATTTTTTTGAATTGAGACTCGAAACATCCTTCGTTGTGAGTAGGATTTTACAGAGGAATTAAAATTTCTTAAGTGTTAAGTTCACTAGATGTAGCACCTTGAGTTTCAAAAAGAATTAAACTGGAAATAGCAAAATTTGAAATTTTGCAAGTTATGCTCAAGTATGAGTTTTGGGTCGACTTCAAACGACCATAACTCCTATCTCAGGATGAGTTATGTGTTCTACCAGTTACCGTAGGAAAGACCTTTGAATTATATTTCCAACGCCACAGAGTTTGCTCAGTTTCGAGGTTGGATGAGTGAGATATGACCTTTTGAAGTTAGGCTGTCTAGTTATGGAAAGTTAGCCGGAAATAGTAAGGGGTAGTTTGGTCTTTTCCTTACCAAATCAAATTTAATTCGTTTTTAGTAAGATTTTAAGGGTCTAATCCTATTAGGTTCGGCTTTATAATCCTAGTTTACACCTAGGGTTTAGTTGAGAGTTCAAGAAGAGAAAAGAGGAGAGGATCAAGCGTTCGTCGAGATTCTTGCGTGTTGTAGCGGATTTTCGCCATGGGTTTGATCCCTAAGAGGTATGTAAGCTTCCATAGTGTTGGGTTTGTTCACCCACACGCCAAACATGTTATTTTTAGCGCAAATTTCATTCTTGAAGTTGAAATATTTGAGTTCTTGATGAGTTCTTGAAGTTCTTTCTAAATCTTGTTGTGTTGGGTTTTGATGATTTTCTTGAGATTATAGTGAGTGTTTTTAGGGATGTATTGAGTAGATTAGTGTGTACTTATGTTAAGTAATCGAATCCAAGTGATTGGGGAAAAAATCGTTCGATTTTAGGCGAAATAGGGTGAGAAAACGAGTAAGGAAACTTGCTGAATTTGCTGGGTTGGGGCCTGACGCGATGCGCCTGTCAGAGCTCCCCAAACCCACCTCTGAAGTTTAGGGGCTGGCGCCCCGCGCCACCCATAGCGCCAGGGTCGCCTGCCCCACCCAATTTGTCGTCGGTTTCCCCATTTGAGTTCGTTTAAAGTGCACCTTCACTCCTTTTCGATTCTAACTACTCTAAGCTACTTCTAAACACCTAAAATCACTCCTAACATGATCATAACCTTGAATTCATAAATCAAATTCAAGGTAGAGTTGAGAGTCAAGTTTGAGAGTTCTTTCAAACCTTTTTGATAAGGTTCATTAGAGTCTTTTTGAGGAGTCTTCTACAATTATTAATAACTTGTTTCAAGACTCGAGCAAGTGAATATGAGGATGAGGAGAATGTATTCATGAATCTACTTTGTCATCATGAGATCCTTCATATCATGAACCAAAACTCTTGAATTCATAATTCACATTCAAGAGAGAGTTAACAGTAAAGTTCAAGTAAGCCTTTGAGTTCAATTGTGAATCCTTTGAGATTAACTATAGATTTGAACTAAGTTTTGAGGAAGTAAGTAAGAGAAAGAGAAGAGTTGTATACATGAGTTCCATAATGTTATGTAGACCCACGAGTCAAGTCGTTCATGCCCATAAATTCTGCATGAACTCCAGAAGTTGAGTATTTATGAGAGGAGTAATATCTCCATGTCCTAAGTCTTAAGTATTGAGTTTATAACCCATTTGAGATTATAATCAATCATGGGACTATTACCTATTACCCATGAAGTCCATGAGTTGAGTTGTTCATGCCCATAATTCCGCATGAACATTATAAGTCGAATAATCTTGAGATGAGAAGTATCTTTGAGTCCTTGAGTTGAGTAGTTCATGCTCATAAATTCTGCATGAACCCTCTGAGTTGAGCATTCTTGAAGTGAGTAGTATTATTGAAGTTCTTGAGTTCCAAGTATTAAGTTCTATCTATGGTTATTGAAAACCTTGCATTGATTCGTTCACGTCCATAATTCGGTGTGAACCATATTTTAAGAAGTCTTTTACAAACGTTTTAACTTTGTTTTAAGACTTAAGTTTTGAGTTAAGCAAAGAGTAAAGAGTAAAGAGTTGAGTTCATTTCTTCAAAAGAGTATATCGGGACTATATATTCCCAAAGAGTAAATATTTTCACATTTAAACAAGAAAGGAAACTGAGATTTCAAAAGAGCCTTTGAGCTAGTTTTTCAGTAAAGAGGAAACTATGATTTCCAAGAGAGCTTTTAAGCTAAGTTTTGAGTAATTATCTCAAACCAAAGAAAGAGTTTTGTTTTTACAAACATATGAGCTAAGTATGTTTTGGAAGTAGTATTGAGCACCGATATGGGGATGCGAGTTCAGATAACTCAAGCCTCCATAAACCATGTTGCCATCATGGGTAATAATGGGTCATACTTTTTAGATGATCACATAAGTTAAGCTAGTGGATCCACTAAGTTAAAGCATTCTATATGACGACAAAGTATAGGACAGTTCTGGCAGTGTGGGCAAGACGATGTATCACCACTTAGGCTCATAGTGGTGGTTGTCGGTTAGAGAATCTCCCACAGAAACTATATTACTTTATTAAATAAGTAAAGTTGAGTTTGTTATTGCATTTTATTTATCGAACTAAGTTGTTTTACTGTTTTATAAAGCTTTCCATATATTGCATGTGTATTGTTGCTTTATATTGAGTTGAGTATCCAGAGTTCAGTACCCAGAGTCGAATATCATATCTCTGAGTTGAGTATCTTATCCTTGAGTACTTATGAGTTGAGTAAGTTGAGTAGTTTTGAGTATCCTTGAGTATTCCTTAAGTTGAGTAAGTTTGAGAAGAGGTAAGTATGTTTCCTTTTTATCAAGTTTCAAGCTTATGTTTATGCTTTAGAATTCCCCTTACATGCTCGTACATTC